>CATIWC010003711.1:0-87731 GCA_948472305.1 Vicia faba
TTGCTTCATTGTTAAGAAACTAAGTTAAAAGACTATTAATTAATGACACATATTCCATATACATTGGTAATACCTCAAATTATATAATGAGGCCTGGTAGTATATTTATTCACCATATTCATATTGTATTATGGTATAATAGATGTAAACAATTTCAAAAATTTTCTTCTTCTCCATCACCAAATTTTAGGTTACTTCATCACTAAGAAACTAAGTTAAAAGACTATTACTTAATGACACATATTCCTTATACATTTGAAATAATTCAAATTATATAATGAGTCTGGATAGAATGTTTATTCACCATATTCATATTTTATTATGGTATAATAGATGTAAATAATATTAGTATTTTCTTCTTCTCCATCACCAAATTTTAGGTTACTTCATCACTAAGAAACTAAGTTAAAAGACTATTAATTAATGACACATATTCCATATACATTGAAAATAATTAAAATTATATAATGAGTCTCCATAGTATATTTATTCACCATATTCATTTGTATTATGGTATAATAGATGTAAACAATTTCAGTATTTTCTTCTTCTCCATCATCATATTTTAGGTTACTTCATCACCAAGAAACTAAGTTAAAAGACTATAAATTGATGACACATATTCCATATACATTGGTAATAATTCAAATTATATAATGAGTCTCGATAGTATATTTATTGACCAAATTCATATTGTATTATGGTATAATAGATGTAAATAATTTCATTATTTTCTTCTTCTCCAACACCAAATTTTAGGTTACTTCATCAATAAGAAACTAAGTTAAAAGACTATTAATTAATGAAACATATTCCATATACATTGAAACGAATTAAAATTATATAATGAGTCTCGATGGTATATTTATTCACCATATTCATATTGTATTATGGTATAATAAATGTAAACAATTTCAGTATTTTCTTCTTCTCCATCACCAAATTTTAGGTTACTTCATCACTAAGAAACTAAGTTAACAAACTATTAATTGATTACAAATATTTCATATACATTTTAAATAGTTCAATTTATATAATGAGTTTCGATAATATATTTATTCATCATATTTATATTGTATTAAGGTATAATAGATGTAAACAATTTTAATATTTTTCTTCTTCTCCATGGCCAAATTTTAGGTTACTTCATCACCAAGAAACTAAGTTAAAAGACTATTAATTAATGGCACATATTCCATATACATTGGTAATAATTCAAATTATATAATGAGTCTCGATAGTATATTTATTCACCATATTCATATTGTATTATGGTATAATAGATGTAAACAATTTCAATATTTTTCTTCTTCTCCATCACCAAATTTTAGGTTACTTCATCACTAAGAAACAAAGTTAAAAGACTATTACTTAATGACACACATTCCATATACATTTGAAATGATTCAAATTATATAATGAGTCTCGATAGTATATTTATTCACCATATTCATATTGTATTATGGTATAATAGATGTAAACAATTTCTGTATTTTCTTCTTTTCCATCACCAAATTTTAGGTTACTTCATCACTAAGAAACTAAGTTAAAAGACTATTAATTGATGACACATATTCCATATACATTGGAAATAATTCAAATTATATAATGAGTCTCGATAGTATGTTTATTTACCATATTCATATTGTATTATGGTATAATAGATGTAAACAATTTCAATATTTTTTTTCTTCTCCATCACCAAATTTTTGGTTGCTTCATCGTTAAGAAACTAAGTTAAAAAACTTTTAATTAATGAAACCTATTCCATATACATTGGTTATAACTCAAATTATATAATGAGTCTCGATTGTATGTTTATTCACCATATTTATATTGTATTATGGTATAATAGATGTAAACAATTTCAATATTTTTCTTCTTCTCCATCACCAAATTTTAGGTTACTTCATCACTAAGAAACTAAGATAAAAGACTATTACTTAATGACACATATTCCATATACATTTGAAATAATTCAAATTATATAATGAGTCTGGATAATATGTTTATTCACCATATTCATATTGTATTATGGTATAATAGTTGTAAACAATTTCGGTATTTTCTTCTTGTCCAAAACCAACGTTTAGGTTACTTCATCAATAAGAAACTAAGTTAAAAGACTATTAATTAATGACACATATTCCATATACATTGAAAATAATTAAAATTATATAATGAGTCTCGATAGTATATTTATTCACCATATTCATTTTTATTATGGTATAATAGATGTAAACAAATTCAGTATTTTCTTCTTCTCCATCACCATATTTTAGGTTACTTCATCACTAAGAAACTAAGTTAAAAGACTATTAATTGATGACACATATTTCATATACATTGGAAATAATTAAATTTATATAATGAGTTTCAATAATATATTTATTCACCATATTCATATTGTATTAAGGTATAATATATGTAAACAATTTTAATATTTTTCTTCTTCTATATCACCAAATTTTAGGTTACTTCTTCACCAAGAAACTGAGTTAATAGACTATTAATTAATGGCAAATATTCCATATATATTGGTAATAATTCAAATTATATAATGAGTCTCGATAGTATATTTATTCACCATATTCATATTCTATTATGGTATAATAGATGTAAACAATTTCAATATTTTTCTTCTTCTATATCACCAAATTTTAGGTTACTTCTTCACCAAGAAACTGAGTTAATAGACTATTAATTAATGACACATATTCCATATACATTGGTAATACCTCAAATTATATAATGAGGCTTGGTAGTATATTTATTCACCATATTCATATTGTATTATGGTATAATAGATGTAAACAATTTCAATATTTTTCTTCTTCTCCATCACCAAATTTTAGGTTACTTCATCACTAAGAAACTAAGTTAAAAGACTATTACTTAGTGACACATATTCCTTATACATTTGAAATAATTCAAATTATATAATGAGTCTGGATAGTATATTTATTCACCATATTCATATTGTATTATGGTATAATAGATGTAAACAATTTCAATATTTTTCTTCTTCTCTATCACCAAATTTTAGGTTACTTCATCACTAAGAAACTAAGTAAAAAAACTATTAATTAATGACACATATTCCATATACATTGGAAATAATTCAAATTATATAATGAGTCTCGATAGTATGTTTATTCACCATATTCATATTGTATCATGGTATAATAGATGTAAACAATTTCAATATTTTTCTTCTTTTTCATCACCAAATTTTAGGTTTCTTCTTCACCAAGAAACTAAGTTAAAAGACTATTAATTAATGACACATATTTTATATACATTGCTAATAGTTCAAATAATATAATGAGTCTTGATAGTATATTTATTCACCATATTCATATTGTATTATGGTATAATAGATGTAAACAATTTTAATATTTTTTTCCTTCTCCATCACCAAATTTTAGGTTACTTCTTCACCAATAAACTAAGTTAAAAGACTATTAATTAATGACACATATTCCATATACATTGGTAATACCTCAAATTATATAATGAGGCCTGGTAGTATATTTATTCACCATATTCATATTGTATTATGGTATAATAACTGTAAACAATTTCAATTTTTTTTTTCTTCATCACCAAATTTTAGGTTACTTCATCACTAAGAAACTAAGTAAAAAAACTATTAATTAATGACACATATTCCATATACATTGGAAATAATTCAAATTATATAATGAGTCTCGATAGTATGTTTATTCACCATATTCATATTGTATTATGGTATAATAGATGTAAACAATTTCAGTATTTTCTTCTTCTCCAACACCAAATTTTAGGTTACTTCATCAATAAGAAACTAAGTAAAAAAACTATTAATTAATGACTCATGTTTTATATACATTGCTAATAGTTCAAATAATATAATGAGTCTCGATAGTATATTTATTCACCAAATTCATATTGTATTATGGTATAATAGATGTAAATAAATTCATTATTTTTCTTCTTCTCCATCTCCAAATTTTAGGTTGCTTCATCGTTAAGAAACTAAGTTAAAAAACTATTAATTAATGACACATATTTCATATAAATTGGTTATAATATTAAATTATATAATGAGGTCCGATAGTATATTTATTCACCATATTCATATTGTATTATGGTATAATAGATGTAAACAATTTCAATATTTTTCTTCTTCTCCATCTCCAAATTTTAGGTTGCTTCATCGTTAAGAAACTAAGTTAAAAAACTATTAATTAATGACACATATTTCATATAAATTGGTTATAATATTAAATTATATAATGAGGTCCGATAGTATATTTATTCACGATATTCATATTATATTATGGTATAATAGATGTAAATAATTTCAATATTTTTCTTCTTCTCCATCACCAAATTTTAGGTTACTTCATCACTAAGAAACTAAGTTAAAAAACTGTTACTTAATGACACATATTCCATATAAATTTGAAATAATTCAAATTATATAATGAGTCTCGATAGTATGTTTATTCACCATATTCATATTGTATTATGGTATAATAGATGTAAACAATTTCAATATTTTTCTTCTTCTCCATCACCAAATTTTAGGTTACTTCATCACTAAGAAACTAAGTTAAAAGACTAAAAATTGATGACACATATTTCATATACATTGGAAATAATTCAATTTATATAATGAGTTTCGATAATATATTTATTCACCATATTCATATTATATTAAGGTATAATAGATGTAAACAATTTTAATATTTTTCTTCTTCTCCATCGCCAAATTTTAGGTTACTTCATCACCAAGAAACTAAGTTAAAAGACTATTAATTAATGGCACATATTCCATATACATTGGTAATAATTCAAATTATATAATGAGTCTCAATAGTATATTTATTTACCAAATTCATATTGTATTATGGTATAATAGATGTAAATAATTTCATTATTTTTCTTCTTCTCCATCACCAAATTTTAGGTTGCTTCATCGTTAAGAAACTAAGTTAAAAAACTATTAATTAATGACACATATTTCATATACAATGGTTATAACTCAAAATATATAATGAGGCCCGATAGTATATTTATTCACCATATTCATATTATATTATGGTATAATAGATGTAAACAATTTCAATATTTTTCTTCTTCTCCATCACCAAATTTTAGGTTACTTCATCACTAAGAAACTAAGTTAAAAGACTATTACTTAATAACACATATTCGATATACATTTGAAATAACTCAAATTATATAATGAGTCTCGATAGTATGTTTATTCACCATATTCATATTGTATTAAGGTATAATAGATGTAAACAATTTCAATATTTTCTTCTTCTCCGACACCAAATTTTAGGTTACTTCTTTACATAGAAACTAAGTTAAAAGACTATTAATTAATGACACATATTCCATATACATTGGTAATACCTCAAATTATATAATGAGGCCTGGTAGTATAATTATTCACCATATTCATATTGTATTATGGTATAATAGATGTAAATAATTTCAATATTTTTCTTCTTCTCCATCACCAAATTTTAGGCTACTTCATCACTAAGAAACTAAGTTAAAAGACTATTACTTAATGATACATATTCCATATACATTTGAAATAATTCAAATTATCTAATGAGTCTCGATAGTATATTTATTCACCATATTCATATTGTATTATGGTATAATAGATGTAAACAATTTTAATATTTTCTTCTTCTCCATCACCAAATTTTAGGTTATTTCATCACTAAGAAAGTAAGTAAAAAAGTTATTAATTAATGACACATATTCCATATACATTGGAAATAATTAAAATTATATAATGAGGTCCGATAGTATATTTATTCACCATATTCATATTGTATTATGGTATAATAGATGTAAATAATTTCCATATTTTTCTACTTTTTGTTCACCAAATTTTAGGTTACTTCTTCACTAAGAAACTAAGTTAAAAGACTATTAATTAATGACATATATTTCATATACATTGCTAATAATTCAATTTATATAATGAGTTTCGATAATATATTTATTTACCATATTCATATTATATTAAGGTATAATAGATGTAAACAATTTCAATATTTTTCTTCTTCTTCATCACCAAATTTTAGGTTACTTCATCACTAAGAAATTAAGTTAAAAGACTATTAATTGATGACACATATTTCATATACATTGGAAATAATTCAATTTATATAATGAGTTTCGATAATATATTTATTCACCATATTCATATTATATTAAGGTATAATAGATGTAAACAATTTTAATATTTTTCTTCTTCTCCATCGCCAAATTTTAGGTTACTTCATCACCAAGAAACTAAGTTAAAAGACTATTAATTAATGGCACATATTCCATATACATTGGTAATAATTCAAATTATATAATGAGTCTCGATAGTATATTTATTCACCAAATTCATATTGTATTATGGTATAATAGATGTAAATAATTTCATTATTTTTCTTCTTCTCCATCTCCAAATTTTAGGTTGCTTCATCGTTAAGAAACTAAGTTAAAAAACTATTAATTAATGACACATATTTCATATACAATGGTTATAACTCAAAATATATAATGAGGCCCGATAGTATATTTATTCACCATATTCATATTATATTATGGTATAATAGATGTAAACAATTTCAATATTTTTCTTCCTCTCCATCACCAAATTTTAGGTTACTTCATCACTAAGAAACTAAGTTAAAAGACTATTAATTGATGACATATATTTCATATACATTGGAAATAATTCAATTTATATAATGAGTTTTGATAATATATTTATTCACCATATTCATATTATATTAAGGTATAATAGATGTAAACAATTTTAATATTTTTCTTCTTCTCCGTCGCCAAATTTTAGGTTACTTCATCACCAAGAAACTAAGTTAAAAGACTATTAATTAATGGCACATATTCCTTATACATTTGAAATAATTCAAATTATATAATGAGTCTGGATAGTATGTTTAATCACCATATTCATATTATATTAAGGTATAATAGATGTAAACAATTTCAATATTTTTCTTCTTCTCCATCACCAAATTTTAGGTTACTTCATCACTAAGAAATTAAGTTAAAAGACTATTAATTGATGACACATATTTCATATACATTGGAAATAATTCAATTTATATAATGAGTTTCGATAATATATTTATTCACCATATTCATATTATATTAAGGTATAATAGATGTAAACAATTTCAATATTTTTCTTCTTCTCGATCACCAAATTTTAGGTTACTTCATCACTAAGAAATTAAGTTAAAAGACTATTAATTGATGACACATATTTCATATACATTGGAAATAATTCAATTTATATAATGAGTTTCGATAATATATTTATTCACCATATTCATATTATATTAAGGTATAATAGATGTAAACAATTTTAATATTTTTCTTCTTCTCCATCGCCAAATTTTAGGTTACTTCATCACCAAGAAACTAAGTTAAAAGACTATTAATTAATGGCACATATTCCATATACATTGGTAATAATTCAAATTATATAATGAGTCTCGATAGTATATTTATTCACCAAATTCATATTGTATTATGGTATAATAGATGTAAATAATTTCATTATTTTTCTTCTTCTCCATCTCCAAATTTTAGGTTGCTTCATCGTTAAGAAACTAAGTTAAAAAACTATTAATTAATGACACATATTTCATATACAATGGTTATAACTCAAAAGATATAATGAGGCCCGATAGTATATTTATTCACCATATTCATATTATATTAAGGTATAATAGATGTAAACAATTTTAATATTTTTCTTCTTCTCCGTCGCCAAATTTTAGGTTACTTCATCACCAAGAAACTAAGTTAAAAGACTATTAATTAATGGCACATATTCCTTATACATTTGAAATAATTCAAATTATATAATGAGTCTGGATAGTATGTTTAATCACCATATTCATATTATATTAAGGTATAATAGATGTAAACAATTTCAATATTTTTCTTCTTCTACATCGCCAAATTTTAGGTTACTTCATCACCAAGAAACTAAGTTAAAAAACTATTAATTAATGACACATATTTCATATACAATGGTTATAACTCAAAATATATAATGAGGCCCGATAGTATATTTATTCACCATATTCATATTATATTATGGTATAATAGATGTAAACAATTTCAATATTTTTCTTCCTCTCCATCACCAAATTTTAGGTTACTTCATCACTAAGAAACTAAGTTAAAAGACTATTAATTGATGACACATATTTCATATACATTGGAAATAATTCAATTTATATAATGAGTTTCGATAATATATTTATTCACCATATTCATATTATATTAAGGTATAATAGATGTAAACAATTTTAATATTTTTCTTCTTCTCCGTCGCCAAATTTTTGGTTACTTCATCACCAAGAAACTAAGTTAAAAGACTATTAATTAATGGCACATATTCCTTATACATTTGAAATAATTCAAATTATATAATGAGTCTGGATAGTATGTTTAATCACCATATTCATATTATATTAAGGTATAATAGATGTAAACAATTTCAATATTTTTCTTCTTCTCCATCACCAAATTTTAGGTTACTTCATCACTAAGAAATTAAGTTAAAAGACTATTAATTGATGACACATATTTCATATACATTGGAAATAATTCAATTTATATAATGAGTTTCGATAATATATTTATTCACCATATTCATATTATATTAAGGTATAATAGATGTAAACAATTTCAATATTTTTCTTCTTCTCAATCACCAAATTTTAGGTTACTTCATCACTAAGAAATTAAGTTAAAAGACTATTAATTGATGACACATATTTCATATACATTGGAAATAATTCAATTTATATAATGAGTTTCGATAATATATTTATTCACCATATTCATATTATATTAAGGTATAATAGATGTAAACAATTTTAATATTTTTCTTCTTCTCCATCGCCAAATTTTAGGTTACTTCATCACCAAGAAACTAAGTTAAAAGACTATTAATTAATGGCACATATTCCATATACATTGGTAATAATTCAAATTATATAATGAGTCTCGATAGTATATTTATTCACCAAATTCATATTGTATTATGGTATAATAGATGTAAATAATTTCATTATTTTTCTTCTTCTCCATCTCCAAATTTTAGGTTGCTTCATCGTTAAGAAACTAAGTTAAAAAACTATTAATTAATGACACATATTTCATATACAATGGTTATAACTCAAAAGATATAATGAGGCCCGATAGTATATTTATTCACCATATTCATATTATATTAAGGTATAATAGATGTAAACAATTTTAATATTTTTCTTCTTCTCCGTCGCCAAATTTTAGGTTACTTCATCACCAAGAAACTAAGTTAAAAGACTATTAATTAATGGCACATATTCCTTATACATTTGAAATAATTCAAATTATATAATGAGTCTGGATAGTATGTTTAATCACCATATTCATATTATATTAAGGTATAATAGATGTAAACAATTTCAATATTTTTCTTCTTCTACATCGCCAAATTTTAGGTTACTTCATCACCAAGAAACTAAGTTAAAAAACTATTAATTAATGACACATATTTCATATACAATGGTTATAACTCAAAATATATAATGAGGCCCGATAGTATATTTATTCACCATATTCATATTATATTATGGTATAATAGATGTAAACAATTTCAATATTTTTCTTCCTCTCCATCACCAAATTTTAGGTTACTTCATCACTAAGAAACTAAGTTAAAAGACTATTAATTGATGACACATATTTCATATACATTGGAAATAATTCAATTTATATAATGAGTTTCGATAATATATTTATTCACCATATTCATATTATATTAAGGTATAATAGATGTAAACAATTTTAATATTTTTCTTCTTCTCCGTCGCCAAATTTTTGGTTACTTCATCACCAAGAAACTAAGTTAAAAGACTATTAATTAATGGCACATATTCCTTATACATTTGAAATAATTCAAATTATATAATGAGTCTGGATAGTATGTTTAATCACCATATTCATATTATATTAAGGTATAATAGATGTAAACAATTTCAATATTTTTCTTCTTCTCCATCACCAAATTTTAGGTTACTTCATCACTAAGAAATTAAGTTAAAAGACTATTAATTGATGACACATATTTCATATACATTGGAAATAATTTAATTTATATAATGAGTTTCGATAATATATTTATTCACCATATTCATATTATATTAAGGTATAATAGATGTAAACAATTTCAATATTTTTCTTCTTCTCAATCACCAAATTTTAGGTTACTTCATCACTAAGAAATTAAGTTAAAAGACTATTAATTGATGACACATATTTCATATACATTGGAAATAATTCAATTTATATAATGAGTTTCGATAATATATTTATTCACCATATTCATATTATATTAAGGTATAATAGATGTAAACAATTTTAATATTTTTCTTCTTCTCCATCGCCAAATTTTAGGTTACTTCATCACCAAGAAACTAAGTTAAAAGACTATTAATTAATGGCACATATTCCATATACATTGGTAATAATTCAAATTATATAATGAGTCTCGATAGTATATTTATTCACCAAATTCATATTGTATTATGGTATAATAGATGTAAATAATTTCATTATTTTTCTTCTTCTCCATCTCCAAATTTTAGGTTGCTTCATCGTTAAGAAACTAAGTTAAAAAACTATTAATTAATGACACATATTTCATATACAATGGTTATAACTCAAAAGATATAATGAGGCCCGATAGTATATTTATTCACCATATTCATATTATATTAAGGTATAATAGATGTAAACAATTTTAATATTTTTCTTCTTCTCCGTCGCCAAATTTTAGGTTACTTCATCACCAAGAAACTAAGTTAAAAGACTATTAATTAATGGCACATATTCCTTATACATTTGAAATAATTCAAATTATATAATGAGTCTGGATAGTATGTTTAATCACCATATTCATATTATATTAAGGTATAATAGATGTAAACAATTTCAATATTTTTCTTCTTCTACATCGCCAAATTTTAGGTTACTTCATCACCAAGAAACTAAGTTAAAAAACTATTAATTAATGACACATATTTCATATACAATGGTTATAACTCAAAATATATAATGAGGCCCGATAGTATATTTATTCACCATATTCATATTATATTATGGTATAATAGATGTAAACAATTTCAATATTTTTCTTCCTCTCCATCACCAAATTTTAGGTTACTTCATCACTAAGAAACTAAGTTAAAAGACTATTAATTGATGACACATATTTCATATACATTGGAAATAATTCAATTTATATAATGAGTTTCGATAATATATTTATTCACCATATTCATATTATATTAAGGTATAATAGATGTAAACAATTTTAATATTTTTCTTCTTCTCCGTCGCCAAATTTTTGGTTACTTCATCACCAAGAAACTAAGTTAAAAGACTATTAATTAATGGCACATATTCCTTATACATTTGAAATAATTCAAATTATATAATGAGTCTGGATAGTATGTTTAATCACCATATTCATATTATATTAAGGTATAATAGATGTAAACAATTTCAATATTTTTCTTCTTCTCCATCACCAAATTTTAGGTTACTTCATCACTAAGAAATTAAGTTAAAAGACTATTAATTGATGACACATATTTCATATACATTGGAAATAATTTAATTTATATAATGAGTTTCGATAATATATTTATTCACCATATTCATATTATATTAAGGTATAATAGATGTAAACAATTTCAATATTTTTCTTCTTCTCAATCACCAAATTTTAGGTTACTTCATCACTAAGAAATTAAGTTAAAAGACTATTAATTGATGACACATATTTCATATACATTGGAAATAATTCAATTTATATAATGAGTTTCGATAATATATTTATTCACCATATTCATATTATATTAAGGTATAATAGATGTAAACAATTTTAATATTTTTCTTCTTCTCCATCGCCAAATTTTAGGTTACTTCATCACCAAGAAACTAAGTTAAAAGACTATTAATTAATGGCACATATTCCATATACATTGGTAATAATTCAAATTATATAATGAGTCTCGATAGTATATTTATTCACCAAATTCATATTGTATTATGGTATAATAGATGTAAATAATTTCATTATTTTTCTTCTTCTCCATCTCCAAATTTTAGGTTGCTTCATCGTTAAGAAACTAAGTTAAAAAACTATTAATTAATGACACATATTTCATATACAATGGTTATAACTCAAAAGATATAATGAGGCCCGATAGTATATTTATTCACCATATTCATATTATATTATGGTATAATAGATGTAAACAATTTCAATATTTTTCTTCTTCTCCATCACCAAATTTTAGGTTACTTCATCACTAAGAAACTAAGTTAAAAGACTATTAATTGATGACACATATTTCATATACATTGGAAATAATTCAATTTATATAATGAGTTTCGATAATATCTTTATTCACCATATTCATATTATATTAAGGTATAATAGATGTAAACAATTTTAATATTTTTCTTCTTCTCCGTCGCCAAATTTTAGGTTACTTCATCACCAAGAAACTAAGTTAAAAGACTATTAATTAATGGCACATATTCCTTATACATTTGAAATAATTCAAATTATATAATGAGTCTGGATAGTATGTTTAATCACCATATTCATATTATATTAAGGTATAATAGATGTAAACAATTTCAATATTTTTCTTCTTCTACATCGCCAAATTTTAGGTTACTTCATCACCAAGAAACTAAGTTAAAAGACTATTAATTAATGGCACATATTCCATATACATTGGTAATAATTCAAATTATATAATGAGTCGCGATAGTATATTTATTCACCAAATTCATATTGTATTATGGTATAATAGATGTGAATAATTTCATTATTTTTCTTCTTCTCCATCTCCAAATTTTAGGTTGCTTCATCGTTAAGAAACTAAGTTAAAAAACTATTAATTAATGACACATATTTCATATACAATGGTTATAACTCAAAATATATAATGAGGCCCGATAGTATATTTATTCACCATATTCATATTATATTATGGTATAATAGATGTAAACAATTTCAATATTTTTCTTCTTCTCCATCAACAAATTTTAGGTTACTTCATCACTAAGAAACTAAGTTAAAAGACTATTAATTGATGACACATATTTCATATACATTGGAAATAATTCAATTTATATAATGAGTTTCGATAATATATTTATTCACCATATTCATATTATATTAAGGTATAATAGATGTAAATAATTTTAATATTTTTCTTCTTCTCCATCGTCAAA
Source organism: Vicia faba (assembly GCA_948472305.1). Classification (NCBI taxonomy): domain Eukaryota; kingdom Viridiplantae; phylum Streptophyta; class Magnoliopsida; order Fabales; family Fabaceae; genus Vicia; species Vicia faba. The sequence continues at coordinate 13,351 of CATIWC010003711.1, forward strand.
TTTTAGGTTACTTCATCACCAAGAAACTAAGTTAAAAGACTATTAATTAATGGCACATATTCCATATACATTGGTAATAATTCAAATTATATAATGTGTCTCGATAGTATATTTATTCACCAAATTCATATTGTATTATGGTATAATAGATGTAAATAATTTCATTATTTTTCTTCTTCTCTATCTCCAAATTTTAGGTTGCTTCATCGTTAAGAAACTAAGTTAAAAAACTATTAATTAATGACACATATTTCATATACAATGGTTATAACTCAAAATATATAATGAGGCCCGATAGTATATTTATTCACCATATTCATATTATATTAAGGTATAATAGATGTAAACAATTTTAATATTTTTCTTCTTCTACATCGCCAAATTTTAGGTTACTTCATCACCAAGAAACTAAGTTAAAAGACTATTAATTAATGGCACATATTCCATATACATTGGTAATAATTCAAATTATATAATGAGTCTCGATAGTATATTTATTCACCAAATTCATATTGTATTATGGTATAATAGATGTGAATAATTTCATTATTTTTCTTCTTCTCCATCTCCAAATTTTAGGTTGCTTCATCGTTAAGAAACTAAGTTAAAAAACTATTAATTAATGACACATATTTCATATACAATGGTTATAACTCAAAATATATAATGAGGCCCGATAGTATATTTATTCACCATATTCATATTATATTATGGTATAATAGATGTAAACAATTTCAATATTTTTCTTCTTCTCCATCAGCAAATTTTAGGTTACTTCATCACTAAGAAACTAAGTTAAAAGACTATTAATTGATGACACATATTTCATATACATTGGAAATAATTCAATTTATATAATGAGTTTCGATAATATATTTATTCACCATATTCATATTATATTAAGGTATAATACATGTAAACAATTTTAATATTTTTCTTGTTCTCCATCGTCAAATTTTAGGTTACTTCATCACCAAGAAACTAAGTTAAAAGACTATTAATTAATGGCACATATTCCATATACATTGGTAATAATTCAAATTATATAATGTGTCTCGATAGTATATTTATTCACCAAATTCATATTGTATTATGGTATAATAGATGTAAATAATTTCATTATTTTTCTTCTTCTCCATCTCCAAATTTTAGGTTGCTTCATCGTTAAGAAACTAAGTTAAAAACTATTAATTAATGACACATATTTCACATACAATGGTTATAACTCAAAATATATAATGAGGCCCGATAGTATATTTATTCACCATATTCATATTATATTATGGTATAATAGATGTAAACAATTTCAATATTTTTCTTCTTCTCCATCAACAAATTTTAGGTTACTTCATCACTAAGAAACTAAGTTAAAAGACTATTAATTGATGACACATATTTCATATACATTGGAAATAATTCAATTTATATAATGAGTTTCGATAATATATTTATTCACCATATTCATATTATATTAAGGTATAATAGATGTAAATAATTTTAATATTTTTCTTCTTCTCCATCGTCAAATTTTAGGTTACTTCATCACCAAGAAACTAAGTTAAAAGACTATTAATTAATGGCACATATTCCATATACATTGGTAATAATTCAAATTATATAATGTGTCTCGATAGTATATTTATTCACCAAATTCATATTGTATTATGGTATAATAGATGTAAATAATTTCATTATTTTTCTTCTTCTCTATCTCCAAATTTTAGGTTGCTTCATCGTTAAGAAACTAAGTTAAAAAACTATTAATTAATGACACATATTTCATATACAATGGTTATAACTCAAAATATATAATGAGGCCCGATAGTATATTTATTCACCATATTCATATTATATTAAGGTATAATAGATGTAAACAATTTTAATATTTTTCTTCTTCTACATCGCCAAATTTTAGGTTACTTCATCACCAAGAAACTAAGTTAAAAGACTATTAATTAATGGCACATATTCCATATACATTGGTAATAATTCAAATTATATAATGAGTCTCGATAGTATATTTATTCACCAAATTCATATTGTATTATGGTATAATAGATGTGAATAATTTCATTATTTTTCTTCTTCTCCATCTCCAAATTTTAGGTTGCTTCATCGTTAAGAAACTAAGTTAAAAAACTATTAATTAATGACACATATTTCATATACAATGGTTATAACTCAAAATATATAATGAGGCCCGATAGTATATTTATTCACCATATTCATATTATATTATGGTATAATAGATGTAAACAATTTCAATATTTTTCTTCTTCTCCATCAGCAAATTTTAGGTTACTTCATCACTAAGAAACTAAGTTAAAAGACTATTAATTGATGACACATATTTCATATACATTGGAAATAATTCAATTTATATAATGAGTTTCGATAATATATTTATTCACCATATTCATATTATATTAAGGTATAATACATGTAAACAATTTTAATATTTTTCTTGTTCTCCATCGTCAAATTTTAGGTTACTTCATCACCAAGAAACTAAGTTAAAAGACTATTAATTAATGGCACATATTCCATATACATTGGTAATAATTCAAATTATATAATGTGTCTCGATAGTATATTTATTCACCAAATTCATATTGTATTATGGTATAATAGATGTAAATAATTTCATTATTTTTCTTCTTCTCTATCTCCAAATTTTAGGTTGCTTCATCGTTAAGAAACTAAGTTAAAAAACTATTAATTAATGACACATATTTCATATACAATGGTTATAACTCAAAATATATAATGAGGCCCGATAGTATATTTATTCACCATATTCATATTATATTATGGTATAATAGATGTAAACAATTTCAATATTTTTCTTCTTCTCCATCAACAAATTTTAGGTTACTTCATCACTAAGAAACTAAGTTAAAAGACTATTAATTGATGACACATATTTCATATACATTGGAAATAATTCAATTTATATAATGAGTTTCGATAATATATTTATTCACCATATTCATATTATATTAAGGTATAATAGATGTAAATAATTTTAATATTTTTCTTCTTCTCCATCGTCAAATTTTAGGTTACTTCATCACCAAGAAACTAAGTTAAAAGACTATTAATTAATGGCACATATTCCATATACATTGGTAATAATTCAAATTATATAATGTGTCTCGATAGTATATTTATTCACCAAATTCATATTGTATTATGGTATAATAGATGTAAATAATTTCATTATTTTTCTTCTTCTCTATCTCCAAATTTTAGGTTGCTTCATCGTTAAGAAACTAAGTTAAAAAACTATTAATTAATGACACATATTTCATATACAATGGTTATAACTCAAAATATATAATGAGGCCCGATAGTATATTTATTCACCATATTCATATTATATTAAGGTATAATAGATGTAAACAATTTTAATATTTTTCTTCTTCTACATCGCCAAATTTTAGGTTACTTCATCACCAAGAAACTAAGTTAAAAGACTATTAATTAATGGCACATATTCCATATACATTGGTAATAATTCAAATTATATAATGAGTCTCGATAGTATATTTATTCACCAAATTCATATTGTATTATGGTATAATAGATGTGAATAATTTCATTATTTTTCTTCTTCTCCATCTCCAAATTTTAGGTTGCTTCATCGTTAAGAAACTAAGTTAAAAAACTATTAATTAATGACACATATTTCATATACAATGGTTATAACTCAAAATATATAATGAGGCCCGATAGTATATTTATTCACCATATTCATATTATATTATGGTATAATAGATGTAAACAATTTCAATATTTTTCTTCTTCTCCATCAGCAAATTTTAGGTTACTTCATCACTAAGAAACTAAGTTAAAAGACTATTAATTGATGACACATATTTCATATACATTGGAAATAATTCAATTTATATAATGAGTTTCGATAATATATTTATTCACCATATTCATATTATATTAAGGTATAATACATGTAAACAATTTTAATATTTTTCTTGTTCTCCATCGTCAAATTTTAGGTTACTTCATCACCAAGAAACTAAGTTAAAAGACTATTAATTAATGGCACATATTCCATATACATTGGTAATAATTCAAATTATATAATGTGTCTCGATAGTATATTTATTCACCAAATTCATATTGTATTATGGTATAATAGATGTAAATAATTTCATTATTTTTCTTCTTCTCCATCTCCAAATTTTAGGTTGCTTCATCGTTAAGAAACTAAGTTAAAAACTATTAATTAATGACACATATTTCACATACAATGGTTATAACTCAAAATATATAATGAGGCCCGATAGTATATTTATTCACCATATTCATATTATATTATGGTATAATAGATGTAAACAATTTCAATATTTTTCTTCTTCTCCATCACCAAATTTTAGGTTACTTCATCACTAAGAAACTAAGTTAAAAGACTATTAATTGATGACACATATTTCATATACATTGGAAATAATTCAATTTATATAATGAGTTTCGATAATATATTTATTCACCATATTCATATTATATTAAGGTATAATAGATGTAAACAATTTTAATATTTTTCTTCTTCTCCATCGCCAAATTTTAGGTTACTTCATCACCAAGAAACTAAGTTAAAAGACTATTAATTAATGGCACATATTCCTTATACATTTGAAATAATTTAAATTATATAATGAGTCTGGATAGTATATTTATTCACCATATTCATATTATATTAAGTTATAATAGATGTAAACAATTTCAATATTTTTCTTCTTCTGCATCACCAAATTTTAGGTTACTTTATCACTAAGAAATTAAGTTAAAAGACTATTAATTGATGACACATATTTCATATACATTGGAAATAATTCAATTTATATAATGAGTTTCGATAATATATTTATTCACCATATTCATATTATATTAAGGTATAATAGATGTAAACAATTTTAATATTTTTCTTCTTCTCCATCGCCAAATTTTAGGTTACTTCATCACCAAGAAACTAAGTTAAAAGACTATTAATTAATGGCACATATTCCATATACATTGGTAATAATTCAAATTATATAATGAGTCTCGATAGTATATTTATTCACCAAATTCATATTGTATTATGGTATAATAGATGTAAATAATTTCATTATTTTTCTTCTTCTCCATCTCCAAATTTTAGGTTGCTTCATCGTTAAGAAACTAAGTTAAAAAACTATTAATTAATGACACATATTTCATATACAATGGTTATAACTCCAAATATATAATGAGGCCCGATAGTATATTTATTCACCATATTCATATTATATTATGGTATAATAGATGTAAACAATTTCAATATTTTTCTTCTTCTCCATCACCAAATTTTAGGTTACTTCATCACTAAGAAACTAAGTTAAAAGACTATTAATTGATGACACATATTTCATATACATTGGAAATAATTCAATTTATATAATGAGTTTCGATAATATATTTATTCACCATATTCATATTATATTATGGTACAATAGATGTAAATAATTTCATTATTTTTCTTCTTCTCCATCACCAAATTTTAGGTTTCTTCATCGTTAAGAAACTAAGTTTAAAAACTATTAATTAATGACACATATTTCTTATACAATGATTATAACTCAAATTATATAATAAGGTCAGATAGTATATTTAATCACCATATTTATATTATATTATAGTATAATAGATGTAAACAATTTCAATATTTTTCTTCTTCTCCATCACCAAATTTTAGGTTACTTCATCACTAAGAAACTAAGTTAAAAGACTATTACTTAATGACACATATTCCATATACATTTGAAATAATTCAAATTATATAATGAGTCTCGATAGTATACTTATTCACCATATTCATATTGTATTATGGTATAATAGATGTAAACAATTTCAGTATTTTCTTCTTTTCCATCACCAAATTTTAGGTTACCTCATCACTAAGAAACTAAGTTAAAAGACTATTAATTGATGACACATATTCCATATACATTGGAAATAATTCAAATTATATAATGTGTCTCGATAGTATGTTTATTTACCATATTCATATTGTATTATGGTATAATAAATGTAAACAATTTCAATATTTTTATTCTTCTCCATCACCAAATTTTAGGTTACTTCATCAATAAGAAACTAAGTAAAAAAACTATTATTAATGACACATATTCCATATACATTGGTTATAACTCAAATTATATAATGAGGCCCGATAGTATATTTATTCACCATAATCATATTATATTATGGTATAATAGATGTAAATAATTTCAATATTTTTCTTCTTCTCCATCACCAAATTTTAGGTTACTTCATCACTAAGAAACTAAGTTAAAAGACTATTACTTAATGACACATATTCCATATACATTTGAAATAATTCAAATTATATAATGAGTCTGGATAGTATGTTTATTCACCATATTCATATTGTATTATGGTATAATTGATGTAAACAATTTCAGTATTTTCTTCTTGTCCAACACCAACGTTTAGGTTACTTCATCAATAAGAAACTAAGTTAAAAGACTATTAATTAATGACACATATTCCATATAAATTGAAAATAATTAAAATTATATAATGAGTCTCGATATTATATTTATTCACCATATTCATATTTACTATGGTATAATAGATGTAAACAAATTCAGTATTTTCTTCTTCTCCATCACCATATTTTAGGTTACTTCATCACTAAGAAACTAAGTTAAAAGACTATTAGTTAATGACACATATTTCATATACATTAGAAATAATTAAATTTATATAATGAGTTTCCATAATATATTTATTCACCATATTCATATTGTATTAAGGTATAATAGATGTAAACAATTTAATATTTTTCTTCTTCTCCATCGCCAAATTTTAGGTTACTTCATCACCAAGAAACTAAGTTAAAAGACTATTAATTAATGGCACATATTCCATATACATTTGTAATAATTCAAATTATATAATGAGTCTCGATAGTATATTTATTCACCATATTCATATTCTATTATGGTATAATAGATGTAAACAATTTCAATATTTTTCTTCTTCTCTATCACCAAATTTTAGGTTACTTCTTCACCAAGAAACTAAGTTAAAAGACTATTAATTAATGACACATATTCCATATACATTGGTAATACCTCAAATTATATATGAGGCCTGATAGTATATTTATTCACCATATTCATATTGTATTATGGTATAATAGATGTAAAACAATTTCAAAAATTTTCTTCTTCTCCATCACCAAATTTTAGGTTACTTCATCACTAAGAAACAAAGTTAAAAGACTATTACTTAATGACACACATTCCATATACATTTGAAATAATTCAAATTATATAATGAGTCTCGATAGTATATTTATTCACCATATTCATATTGTATTATGGTATAATAGATGTAAACAATTTATGTATTTTCTTCTTTTCCATCACCAAATTTTAGGTTACCTCATCGCTAAGAAACTAAGTTAAAAGACTATTAATTGATGACACATATTCCATAATACATTGGTTATAACTCAAATTATATAATGAGTCTCGATTGTATGTTTATTCACCATATTCATATTATATTATGGTTTTAATAGATGTAAACAATTTCAATATTTTTTCTTCTTCTCCATCACCAAATTTTAGGTTACTTCATCACTAAGAAACTAAGATAAAGACTATTACTTAATGACACATATTCCATATACATTTGAAATAATTCAAATTATATAATGAGTCTGGATAGTATGTTTATTTCACCATATTCATATTGTATTATGGTATAATAGTTGTAAACAATTTCGGTATTTTCTTCTTGTCCAACACCAACGTTTAGGTTACTTCATCAATAAGAAACTAAGTTAAAAGACTATTAATTAATGACACATATTTCCATATACATTGAAAATAATTAAAATTATATAATGAGTCTCGATAGTATATTTATTCACCATATTCATTTTTATTATGGTATAATAGATGTAAACAAATCAGTATTTTCTTCTTCTCCATCACCATATTTTAGGTTACTTCATCACTAAGAAACTAATTTAAAAGACTATTAATTGATGACACATATTTCATATACATTAGAAATAATTAAATTTTATATAATGAGTTTCAATAAATATATTTATTCAACATATTCATATTGTATTAAGGTATAATAGATGTAAACAATTTTAATACTTTTCTTCTTCTCCATCGCAAAATTTTTGGTTACTTCATCACCAAGAAACTAAGTTAAAAGACTATTAATTAATGGCACATATCCATATACATTGGTAATAATTCAAATTATATAATGAGTCTCAATAGTATATTTATTCACCATATTCATATTCTATTATGGTATAATAGATGTAAACAATTTCAATATTTTTCTTCTTCTATATCACCAAATTTTAGGTTACTTCTTCACCAAGAAACTAAGTTAAAAGACTATTAATTAATGACACATATTCCATATACATTGGTAATACCTCAAATTATATAATTAGGCCTGATAGTATATTTATTCACCCTATTAATATTGTATTATGGTATAATAGATGTAAACAATTTCAAAAATTTCTTCTTCTCCATCACCAAATTTTAGGTTACATCATCACTAAGAAACTAAGTTAAAAGACTATTACTTAATGAAACATATTCCTTATACATTTGAAATAATTCGAATTATATAATGAGTCTGGATAGTATGTTTATTCACCATATTCATATTTTATTATGGTATAATAGATGTAAACAATATTAGTGTTTTCTTCTTCTCCATCACCAAATTTTAGGTTACTTCATCACTAAGAAACTAAGTAAAAAAACTATTTAATTAATGACACATATTCCATATACATTGGAAATAATTCAAATTATATAATGAGTCTCGATAGTATGTTTATTCACCATATTCATATTGTATTATGGTATAATAGATGTAAACAATTTCAGTATTTTCTTCTTCTCCAACACCAAATTTTAGGTTACTTTATCAATAAGAAACTAAGTAAAAAAACTATTAATTAATGACTCATATTTTATTATACATTGCTAATAGTTCAAATAATATAATGAGTCTCGATAGTATATTTATTCACGATATTCATATTATATTATGGTATAATAGATGTAAACAATTTCAATATTTTTCTTCTTCTCCATCACCAAATTTTAGGTTACTTCATCACTAAGAAACTAAGTTAAAAAAACTATTACTTAATGACACATATTTCATATAAATTGGTTATAATATTAAATTATATAATGAGGTCCCATAGTATATTTATTCACCATATTCATATTGTATTATGGTATAATAGATGTAAACAATTTCAATAATTTTTCTTCTTCTCCATCACCAAATTTTAGGTTACTTCATCACTAAGAAACTAAGTTAAAAGATTATTAATTGATGTCACATATTTCATATACATTGGAAATAATTCAATTTATATAATGAGTTTCGATAATATATTTATTCACCATATCATATTATATTAAGGTATAATAGATGTAAACAATTTTAATATTTTTCTTCTTCTCCATCGCCAAATTTTAGGTTACTTCATCACCAAGAAACTAAGTTAAAAGACTATTAATTAATGACACATATTCCATATACATTGGTAATAATTCAAATTATATAATGAGTCTCGATAGTATATTTATTCACCAAATTCATATTGTATTATGATATAATAGATGTAAATAATTTCATTATTTTTGTTCTTCTCCATCTCCAAATTTTTAGGTTGCTTCATCGTTAAGAAACTAAGTTAAAAAACTATTAATTAATGACACATATTTCATATACAATGGTCATAACTCAAAATATATAATGAGGCCCGATAGTATATTTATTCACCATATTCATATTATATTATGGTATAATAGATGTAAACAATTTCAATATTTTTCTTCTTCTCCATCACCAAATTTTAGGTTTACTTCATCACTAAGAAACTAAGTTAAAAGACTATTACTTAATAACACATATTCCATATACATTTGAAAAAATTCAAATTATATAATGAGTCTCGATAGTATGTTTATTCACCATATTCATATTGTATTATGGTATATAGATGTAAACAATTTCAATATTTTCTTCTTCTCCGACACCAAATTTTAGGTTACTTCTTTACTAAGAAACTAAGTTAAAAGACTATTAATTAATGACACATATTCCATATACATTGATAATACCTCAAATTATATAATGAGGCCTGGTAGTATATTTATTCACCATATTCATATTGTATTATGGTATAATAGATGTAAACAATTTCAATATTTTTCTTCTTCTCCATCACCAAATTTTAGGCTACTTCATCACTTAGAAACGAAGTTAAAAGACTATTACTTAATGATACATATTCCATATACATTTGAAATAATTCAAATTATCTAATGAGTCTCGATAGTATATTTATTCACCATATTCATATTGTATTATGGTATAATAGATGTAAACAATTTTAATATTTTCTTCTTCTCCATCACCAAATTTTAAGTTACTTCATCACTAAGAAACTAAGTAAAAAAATTATTAATTAATGACACATATTCCATATACATTGGTAATAATTCAAATTATATAATGAGACCCAATAGTATATTTATTCACCATATTCATATTGTATTATGGTATAATAGATGTAAATAATTTCCATATTTTATCTACTTTTTCTTCACCAAATTTTAGGTTACTTCTTCACCAAGAAACTAAGTTAAAAGACTATTAATTAATGACACATATTTCATATACATTTCTAATAATTCAATTTATATAATGAGTTTCGATAATATATTTATTCACCATATTCATATTATATTAAGGTATAATAGATGTAAACAATTTCAATATTTTTCTTCTTCTCCATCACCAAATTTTAGGTTACTTCATCACTAAGAAATTAAGTTAAAAGACTATTAATTGATGACACATATTTCATATACATTGGAAATAATTCAATTTATATAATGATTTTCGATAATATATTTATTCACCATATTCATATTATATTAAGGTATAATAGATGTAAACAATTTTAATATTTTTCTTCTTCTCCATCGCCAAATTTAAGGTTACTTCATCACCAAGAAACTAAGTTAAAAGCCTATTAATTAATGGCACATATTCCATATACATTGGTAATAATTCAAATTATATAATGAGTCTTGATAGTATATTTATTCACCAAATTCATATTTTATTATGGCATAATAGATGTAAATAATTTCATTATTTTTCTTCTTCTCCATCTCCAAATTTTAGGTTGCTTCATCGTTAAGAAACTAAGTTAAAAAACTATTAATTAATGACACATATTTCATATACAATGGTTATAACTCAAAATATATAATGAGGCCCGATAGTATATTTATTCACCATATTCATATTATATTATGGTATAATAGATGTAAACAATTTCAATATTTTTCTTCTTCTCCATCACCAAATTTTAGGTTACTTCATCACTAAGAAACTAAGTTAAAAGACTATTAATTGATGACACATATTTCATATACATTGGAAATAATTCAATTTATATAATGAGTTTCGATAATATATTTATTCACCATATTCATATTATATTAAGGTATAATAGATGTAAACAATTTTAATATTTTTCTTCTTCTCCATCGCCAAATTTTAGGTTACTTCATCACCAAGAAACTAAGTTAAAAGACTATTAATTAATGACACATATTTCATATACATTGCTAATAATTCAAATTATATAATGATTCTCGATAGTATATTCATTCACCATATTCATATTGTATTATGGTATAATAGATGTAAACAATTTCAATATTTTTCTTCTTCTCCATCTCTAAATTTTAGGTTCCTTCATCGTTAAGAAACGAAGTTAAAAAACTATTAATTAATGACACATATTTCATATACATTGGTTATATCATTAAATTATATAATGAGGCCCGATAGTATATTTATTCACCATATTCATATTATATTATGGTATGATAGATGTAAACAATTTCAATATTTTTCTTCTACTCCATCACCAAATTTTAGGTTACTTCATCACTAAGAAACTAAGTTCAAAGACTATTACTTAATGACACATATTCCATATACATTTGAAATAATTCAAATTATATAATGAGTCTCGATAGTATGTTTATTCACCATATTCATATTGTATTATGGTATAAAAGAATGTAAACAATTTAAGTATTTTTCTTCTGCTCCATCACCAAATTTTAGGTTACTTCATCACTAAGAAACTAAGTAAAAAAACTATTAATTAATGACACATATTCCATATACATTGGAAATAATTCAAATTACATAATGAGTCTCGCTAGTATGTTTATTCACCATATTTATATTGTATTATGGTATATTAGATGAAAAACATTTCAATATTTTTTTTCTTTTTCATCACAAAATTTTAGGTTACTTCTTCACCAAGAAACTAAGTTAAAAGACTATTAATTAATAACACATATTTCATATACATTGCTAATAATTCAGATTATATAATGAGTCTCGATAGTATATTTATTCACCATATTCATATTGTATTATGGTATAATATATGTAAACAATTTCAATATTTTTCTTCTTCTCCATCTCCAAATTTTAGGTTGCTTCATCGTTAAGAAACTAAGTTAAAAAACTATTAATTAATGACACATATTTCATATACAATGGTTATAACTCAAAATATATAATGAGGCCTGATAGTATATTTATTCACCATATTCATATTATGTTATGGTATAATAGATGTAAACAATTTCAATATTTTTCTTCTTCTCCATTACCAAATTTTAGGTTACTTCATCACTAAGAAAATAAGTTAAATGACTATCACTTAATAACACATATTTCATATACATTTGAAATAATTCAAATTATATAATGAGTCTCGATAGTATGTTTATTCACCATATTCATATTGTATTATGGTATAATAGATGTAAACAATTTCAATATTTTCTTCTTCTCCGACACCAAATTTTAGGTTACTTCATCAGAAAGAAACTTAGTTAAAAGACTATTAATTAATGACACATATTCCATATACATTGAAAATAATTAAAATTATATAATGAGTCGCGATAGTATATTTATTCACCATATTCATATTGTATTATGGTATAATAGTAAACATTGGAAATATTTTCTTCTTCTCCATCACCAAATTTTAGGTTACTTCATCACTAAGAAACTAAGTTAACAGACTATTAATTGATGACACATATTTCATATACATTGGAAATAATTCAATTTATATATTGAGTTTCGATAATATATTAATTCACCATATTCATATTGTATTAAGGTATAATATATGTTAACAATTTTAATATTTTTCTTCTTCTCCATCGCCAAATTTTAGGCTACTTCATCACCAAGAAATTAAGTTAAAAGACTATTAATTAATGGCACATATTCCATATACATTGGTAATAATTCAGATTATATAATGAGTCTCGATAGTATATTTATTCACCATATTCATATTGTATTACAGTATAATAGATGTAAACAATTTCAATATTTTTCTTTTTCTCCATCACCAAATTTTAGGTTACTTCTTTACTAAGAAACTAAGTTAAAATACTATTAATTAATGAAACATATTCCATATACATTGGTAATACCTCAAATTATATAATGAGGCCTGGTAGTATATTTATTCACCATATTCATATTGTATTATGGTATAATAAATGTAAACAATTTCAATATTTTTCTTCTTCTCTATCACCAAATTTTAGGCTACTTCATCACTAAGAAACTAAGTTAAAAGACTATTACTTAATGATACATATTCCATATAGATTTGAAATAATTCAAATTATCTAATGAGTCTCGATAGTATATTTATTCACCATATTCATATTGTATTATGGTATAATAGATGTAAACAATTTTAGTATTTTCTTCTTCTCCATCACCAAATTTTAAGTTACTTCATCACTAAGAAACTAAGTAAAAAAACTATTAATTAATGACACATATTCCATATACATTGGAAATAATTCAAATTATATAATAAGACCCGATAGTATATTTATTCACCATATTCATATTGTATTATGGTATAATAGATGTAAATAATTTCCATATTTTTCTACTTTTTCATCACCAAATTTTAGGTTACTTCATCAACAAGAAACTAAGTTAAAAGACTATTAATTAATGACACATATTTCATATACATTGCTAATAATTCAAATTATATAATGAGTCTCGATAGTATATTTATTCACCAAATTCATATTGTATTATGGTATAACAGATTTAAATAATTTCATTATTTTTCTTCTTCTCCATCACCAAATTTTAGGTTGCTTCATCGTTAAGAAACTAAGTTAAAAAACGATTAATTAATGACACATATTTCATATACAATGGTTATAACTAAAATTATATAATGAGGCCCGATAGTATATTTATTCACTATATTCATATTATGTTATGGTATAATAGATGTAAACAATTTCAATAATTTTCTTCTTCTCCATCACCAAATTTTAGGTTACTTCATCACTAAGAAACTAAGTAAAAAAACTATTAATTAATGACACATATTTCATATACATTGCTAATAATTCAAATTATATAATGAATCTCGATAGTATATTTATTCACCATATTCATATTGTATTATGGTATAATAGATATAAATAATTTCAATAATTTTCCTCTTCTCCATCTCCAAATTTTAGGTTGCTTCATCGTTAAGAAAATAAGTTAAAAAACTATTAATTAATGAAACATATTTCATATACAATGGTTATTACTCAAATTATATAATGAGGCCCGATAGTATATTTATTCACCATATTCATATTATATTTTTGTATAATAGATGTAAACAATTTCAATATTTTTCTTCTTCTCCATCACCAAATTTTAGGTTACTTCATCAATAATAAACTAAGTTAAAAGACTATTACTTAATGACACATATTCCATATACATTTGAAATAATTCAAATTATATAATGAGTCTGGAGACTATGTTTATTCACCATATTCATATTGTATTATGGTATAATAGATGTAAACAATATTAGTATTTTCTTCTTCTCCATCACCAAATTTTAGGTTACTTCATCAATAAGAAACTAAGTTAAAAGACTATTAATTAATAACACATATTCCATATACATTGAAAATAATTCAAATTATATAATGAGTCTCGATAGTATATTTATTCACCATATTCATATTGTATTATGGTATAATAGATGTAAATAATTTCAGTATTTTCTTCTTCTCCATCACAAAATTTTAGGTTACTTCATTACTAAGAAACTAAGTTAAAAGACTATTAATTAATGACACATATTTCATATACATTGGAAATAATTCAATTTATATAATGAGTTTCGATAATATATTTATTCACCATATTCATATTGTATTAAGGTATAATAGATGTAAACAATTTTAATATTTTTCTTCTTTTTCATCACCAGATTTTAGGTTTCTTCTTCACCAAGAAACTAAGTTAAAAGACTATTAATTAATGACACATATTTCATATACATTGCTAATAGTTCAAATAATATAATGAGTCTCGATAGTATATTTATTCACCATATTCATATTGTATTATTGTATAATAGATGTAAACAATTTCAATATTTTTCTTCTTCTCCATCTGCAAATTTTAGGCTGCTTCATCGTTAAGAAACTAAGTTAAAAAACTATTAATTAATGACACATATTTCATATACATTGGTTATAAAACTAAATTATATAATGAGGTCCGATAATATATTTATTCACCATATTCATATTATATTATGGTATAATAGATGTAAATAATTTCAATATTTTTCTTCTTCTCCATCACCACATTTTAGGTTACTTCATCACTAAGAAACTAAGTTAAAAAACTATTACTTAATGACACATATTCCATATACATTGGAAATAATTAAAATTACATAATGAGTCTCTCTAGTATAATTATTCACCATATTCATATTGTTTTATGGTATAATAGTAAACAATATCAGTATTTTCTTCTTCTCCATCACCAAATTTTAGGTTACTTCATCACTAAGACACTAAGTTAACAGACTATTAATTGATGACACATATTTCATATACATTGGAAATAATTCAATTTATATAATGAATTTCGATAATATATTTATTCACCATATTCATATTGTATTAAGGTATAATAGATGTAAACAATTTTAATATTTTTCTTCTTCTCCATCGCCAAATTTTAGGTTACTTCATCACCAAGAAACTAAGTTAAAAGACTATTAATTAATGGCACATATTCCATATACATTGGTAATAATTCAAATTATATAATGAGTCTCGATAGTATATCTATTCACCATATTCATATTGTAATATGGTATAATAGTTGTAAACAATTTCAATATTTTTCTTCTTCTCTATCACCAAATTTTAGGTTACTTCATCACTAAGAAACTAAGTAAAAAGACTATTAATTAATGACACATATTCCATATACATTGGAAATAATTCAAATTACATAATGAGTCTCGCTAGTATGTTTATTCACCATATTCATATTGTATCATGGTATAATAGATGTAAACAATTTCAATATTTTTCTTCTTTTTCATCGCCAAATTTTAGGTTTCTTCTTTACCAAGAAACTAAGTTAAAAGACTATTAATTAATGACACATATTTCATATACATTGCTAAGAATTCAGATTATATAATGAGTCTCGATAGTATATTTATTCACCATATTCATATTGTATTATGGTATAATAGATGTAAACAATTTCAATAAATTTCTTCTTCTCCATCTCCAAATTTTAGGTTGCTTCATTGTTAAGAAACTAAGTTAAAAGACTATTAATTAATGAAACATATTTCATATACAATGGTTATAACTCAAATTATATAATGAGGCCCGATAGTATATTTATTCACCATATTCATATTATATTATGGTATAATAGATGTAAACAATTTCAATATTTTTCTTCTTCTCATCATTAAATTTTTGGTTACTTCATCACTAAGAAACTAACTTAAAAGACTATAACTTAATGACACATATTCCATATACATTTGAAATAATTCAAATTATATAATGAGTCTGTATAGTATGTTTATTCACCATATTCATATTGTATTATGGTATAATATATGTAAACAATTTCAGTATTTTCTTCTTTTTCATCATCAACTTTTAGGTTACTTCATCAATAAGAAACTAAGTTAAAAGACTTCTAATTAATGACACATATTCCATATACATTGAAAATAATTAAAATTATATAATGAGTCTCGATAGTATATTTATTCACCATATTCATTTTTATTATAGTATAATAGATGTAAACAATTTCAGTATTTTCTTCTTCTCCATCACCATATTTTAGGTTACTTCATCACTAAGAAACTAAGTTAAAAGACTATTAATTGATGACACATATTTCATATACATTGGAAATAATTAAATTTATATAATGAGTTTCGATAATATATTTATTCACCATATTCATATTGTATTAAGGTATAATATATGTAAACAATTTTAATATTTTTCTTCTTCTCCATCGCCAAATTTTAGGTTACTTCATCACCAAGAAACTAAGTTAAAAGACTGTTAATTAATGGCACATATTCCATATACATTGGTAATATTTCAAATTATATAATGAGTCTCGATAGTATATTTATTCACCATATTCATATTCTATTATGGTATAATAGATGTAAACAATTTCAATATTTTTCTTTATTTCTATCACCAAATTTTAGGTTACTTCTTCACCAAGAAACTGAGTTAAAAGACTATTAATTAATGACACATATTCCATATACATTGGTAATACCTCAAATTATATAATGAGGTCTGGTAGTATATTTATTCACCATATTCATATTGTATTATGGTATAATAGATGTAAACAATTTCAATATTTTTCTTCTTCTCCATCACCAAATTTTAGGTTACTTCATCACTAAGAAACTAAGTTAAAAGACTATTACTTAATGACACATATTCCTTATACATTTTAAATAATTCAAATTATATAATGAGTCTGGATAGTATGTTTATTAATCATATTCATATTGTATTATGGTATAATAGATGTAAACAATTTCAGTATATTCGTCTTCTCCATCACAAATTTTAGGTTACTTCATCACTAAGAAACTAAGTAAAAAAACTATTAATTAATGACACATATTCCATATACATTGGAAATAATTCAAATTATATAATGAGTCTCGATAGTATGTTTATTCACCATATTCATATTGTATCATGGTATAATAGATGTAAACAATTTCAATATTTTTCTTCTTTTTTATCACCAAATTTTAGGTTTCTTCTTCACCAAGAAACTAAGTTAAAAGACTATTAATTAATGACACATATTTCATATACATTGCTAATAGTTCAAATAATATAATGAGTCTCGATAGGATATTTATTCACCATATTCATATTGTATTATGGTATAATAGATGTAAAAAATTTCAATGTTTTTCTTCTTCTCCATCTCCAAATTTTAGGTTGCTTCATTGTTAAGAAACTAAGTTAAAAAACTATTAATTAATGAAACATATTCCTTATACAATAGTTATAACTCAAATTATATAATGAGGCCCGATAGTATATTTATTCACCATATTCATATTATATTATGGTATAATAGATGTAAACAATTTCAATATTTTTCTTCTTCTCATCATTAAATTTTAGGTTACTTCATCACTAAGAAACTAAGTTAAAAGACTATTACTTAATGACACATATTCCATATACATTTGAAATAATTCAAATTATATAATGAGTCTGGATAGTATGTTTATTCACCATATTCATATTGTATTATGGTATAATAGATGTATATAATTTCAGTATTTTCTTCTTGTCCAACACCAACTTTTAGGTTACTTCATCAATAAGAAACTAAGTTAAAAGACTATTAATTAATAACATATATTCCATATACATTGAAAATAATTAAAATTATATAATGAGTCTCGATAGTATATTTATTCACCATATTCATTTTTATTATGGTATAATAGATGTAAACAATTTCAGTATTTTCTTCTTCTCCATCACCATATTTTAGGTTACTTCATCACTAAGAAACTAAGTTAAAAGACTATTAATTGATGACACATATTTCATATACATTGGAAATAATTCAATTTATATAATGAGTTTCGATAATATATTTATTCACCATATTCATATTGTATTAAGGTATAATAGATGTAAACAATTTTAATATTTTTCTTCTTCTCCATCGCCAAATTTTAGGTTACTTCATCACCAAGAAACTAAGTTAAAAGACTATTAATTAATGGCACATATTCCATATACATTGGTAATAATTCAAATTATATAATGAGTCTCGATAGTATATCTATTCACCATATTCATATTGTAATATGGTATAATAGATGTAAACAATTTCAATATTTTTCTTCTTCTCTATCACCAAATTTTAGGTTACTTCATCACTAAGAAACTAAGTAAAAAGACTATTAATTAATGACACATATTCCATATACATTGGAAATAATTCAAATTACATAATGAGTCTCGCTAGTATGTTTATTCACAATATTCATATTGTATCATGGTATAATAGATGTAAACAATTTCAATATTTTTCTTCTTTTTCATCGCCAAATTTTAGGTTTCTTCTTTACCAAGAAACTAAGTTAAAAGACTATTATTTAATGACACATATTTCATATACATTGCTAAGAATTCAGATTATATAATGAGTCTCGATAGTATATTTATTCACCATATTCATATTGTATTATGGTATAATAGATGTAAACAATTTCAATAAATTTCTTCTTCTCCATCTCCAAATTTTAGGTTGCTTCATTGTTAAGAAACTAAGTTAAAAGACTATTAATTAATGAAACATATTTCATATACAATGGTTATAACTCAAATTATATAATGAGGCCCGATAGTATATTTATTCACCATATTCATATTATATTATGGTATAATAGATGTAAACAATTTCAATATTTTTCTTCTTCTCATCATTAAATTTTTGGTTACTTCATCACTAAGAAACTAACTTAAAAGACTATAACTTAATGACACATATTCCATATACATTTGAAATAATTCAAATTATATAATGAGTCTGTATAGTATGTTTATTCACCATATTCATATTGTATTATGGTATAATATATGTAAACAATTTCAGTATTTTCTTCTTTTTCATCACCAACTTTTAGGTTACTTCATCAATAAGAAACTAAGTTAAAAGACTTCTAATTAATGACACATATTCCATATACATTGAAAATAATTAAAATTATATAATGAGTCTCGATAGTATATTTATTCACCATATTCATTTTTATTATAGTATAATAGATGTAAACAATTTCAGTATTTTCTTCTTCTCCATCACCATATTTTAGGTTACTTCATCACTAAGAAACTAAGTTAAAAGACTATTAATTGATGACACATATTTCATATACATTGGAAATAATTAAATTTATATAATGAGTTTCGATAATATATTTATTCACCATATTCATATTGTATTAAGGTATAATATATGTAAACAATTTTAATATTTTTCTTCTTCTCCATCGCCAAATTTTAGGTTACTTCATCACCAAGAAACTAAGTTAAAAGACTGTTAATTAATGGCACATATTCCATATACATTGGTAATATTTCAAATTATATAATGAGTCTCGATAGTATATTTATTCACCATATTCATATTCTATTATGGTATAATAGATGTAAACAATTTCAATATTTTTCTTTATTTCTATCACCAAATTTTAGGTTACTTCTTCACCAAGAAACTGAGTTAAATGACTATTAATTAATGACACATATTCCATATACATTGGTAATACCTCAAATTATATAATGAGGTCTGGTAGTATATTTATTCACCATATTCATATTGTATTATGGTATAATAGATGTAAACAATTTCAATATTTTTCTTCTTCTCCATCACCAAATTTTAGGTTACTTCATCACTAAGAAACTAAGTTAAAAGACTATTACTTAATGACACATATTCCTTATACATTTTAAATAATTCAAATTATATAATGAGTCTGGATAGTATGTTTATTAATCATATTCATATTGTATTATGGTATAATAGATGTAAACAATTTCAGTATATTCGTCTTCTCCATCACCAAATTTTAGGTTACTTCATCACTAAGAAACTAAGTAAAAAAACTATTAATTAATGACACATATTCCATATACATTGGAAATAATTCAAATTATATAATGAGTCTCGATAGTATGTTTATTCACCATATTCATATTGTATCATGGTATAATAGATGTAAACAATTTCAATATTTTTCTTCTTTTTTATCACCAAATTTTAGGTTTCTTCTTCACCAAGAAACTAAGTTAAAAGACTATTAATTAATGACACATATTTCATATACATTGCTAATAGTTCAAATAATATAATGAGTCTCGATAGGATATTTATTCACCATATTCATATTGTATTATGGTATAATAGATGTAAAAAATTTCAATGTTTTTCTTCTTCTCCATCTCCAAATTTTAGGTTGCTTCATTGTTAAGAAACTAAGTTAAAAAACTATTAATTAATGAAACATATTCCTTATACAATAGTTATAACTCAAATTATATAATGAGGCCCGATAGTATATTTATTCACCATATTCATATTATATTATGGTATAATAGATGTAAACAATTTCAATATTTTTCTTCTTCTCATCATTAAATTTTAGGTTACTTCATCACTAAGAAACTAAGTTAAAAGACTATTACTTAATGACACATATTCCATATACATTTGAAATAATTCAAATTATATAATGAGTCTGGATAGTATGTTTATTCACCATATTCATATTGTATTATGGTATAATAGATGTATATAATTTCAGTATTTTCTTCTTGTCCAACACCAACTTTTAGGTTACTTCATCAATAAGAAACTAAGTTAAAAGACTATTAATTAATAACATATATTCCATATACATTGAAAATAATTAAAATTATATAATGAGTCTCGATAGTATATTTATTCACCATATTCATTTTTATTATGGTATAATAGATGTAAACAATTTCAGTATTTTCTTCTTCTCCATCACCATATTTTAGGTTACTTCATCACTAAGAAACTAAGTTAAAATACTATTAATTGATGACACATATTTCATATACATTGGTAATATTTCAAATTATATAATGAGTCTCGATAGTATATTTATTCACCATATTCATATTCTATTATGGTATAATAGATGTAAACAATTTCAATATTTTTCTTCTTTTCTATCACCAAATTTTAGGTTACTTCTTCACCAAGAAACTGAGTTAAAAGACTATTAATTAATGACACATATTCCATATACATTGGTAATACCTCAAATTATATAATGAGGTTTTGTAGTATATTTATTCACCATTTCATATTGTATTATGGTATAATAGATGTAAACAATTTCAATATTTTTCTTCTTCTCCATCACCAAATTTTAGGTTACTTCATACTAAGAAACTAAGTTAAAAGACTATTACTTAATGACACATATTCCTTATACATTTGAAATAATTCAAATTATATAATGAGTCTGGATAGTATGTTTATTCACGATATTCATATTTTATTATGGTATAATAGATGTAAACAATATTAGTATTTTTTTCTTCTCCATCACCAAATTTTAGGTTACTTCATCACTAAGAAACTAAGTTAACAGACTATTAATTGATGACACATATTTCATATACATTGGAAATAATTCAATTTATATAATGAGTTTCGATAATATATTTATTCACCATATTCATATTGTATTAAGGTATAATAGATGTAAACAATTTTAATATTTTTCTTCTTCTCCATCGCCAAATTTTAGGTTACTTCATCACCTAGAAACTAAGTTAAAAGACTATTAATTAATGGCACATATTCCATATACAGTGGTAATAATTCAAATTATATAATGAGTCTCGATAGTATATTTATTCACCATATTCATATTGTATTATGGTATAATAGATGTAAACAATTTCAATGTTTTTCTTCTTCTCCATCACCAAATTTTAGGTTACTTCATCACTAAGAAACTAAGTAAAAAGACTATTAATTAATGACACATATTCCATATACATTGGAAATAATTCAAATTATATAATGAGTCTCGATTTTTGTTTATTCACCATATTTATATTGTATTATGGTATATTAGATGTAAACAATTTTAATATTTTTCTTCTTTTTCATCACCAAATTTTAGGTTACTTCTTTACGAAGAAACTAAGTTAAATGAGTTTTAATTAATAACACATATTTCATATACATTACTAATAATTCAAATTATATAATGAGTCTCGATAGTATATTTATTTACCATATTCATATTGTATTATGGTATAATAGATGTAAACAATTTCAATATTTTTCTTTTTCTCCATCTCCAAATTTTAGGTTGCTTCATCCTTAAGAAACTAAGTTAAAAAACTATTAATTAATGAAACATATTTCATATACAATAGTTATAACTTAAATTATATAATGAGACCCGATAGTATATTTATTCACCATATTCATATTATATTATGGTATAATAGATGTAAACAATTTCAATATTTTTCTTCTTCTCATCATTAAATTTTAGGTTACTTCATCACTAAGAAACTAAGTTAAAAGACTATTACTTAATGACACATATTCAATATATATTTGAAATAATTCAAATTATATAATGAGTCTGGATAGTATGTTTATTCACCATATTCATATTGTATTATGGTATAATAGATGTATATAATTTCAGTATTTTCTTCTTGTCCAACACCAACTTTTAGGTTACTTCATCAATAAGAAACTAAGTTAAAAGACTATTAATTAATGACATATATTCCATATACATTGAAAATAATTAAAATTATATAATGAGTCTCGATAGTATATTTATTCCCCATATTCATTTTTATTATGGTATAATAGATGTAAACAATTTCAGTATTTTCTTCTTCTCCATCACCATATTTTAGGTTACTTCATCACTAAGAAACTAAGTTAAAAGATTATTAATTGATGACACATATTTCATATACATTGGAAATAATTAAATTAATATAAAGAGTTTCGATAATATATTTATTCACCATATTCATATTGTATTAAGGTATAATAGATGTAAACAATATTAATATTTTTCTTCTTCTCCATCGCCAAATTTTAGGTTACTTCATCACCAAGAAACTAATTTAAAAGACTGTTAATTAATGGCACATATTCCATATACATTGGTAATATTTCAAATTATATAATGAGTCTCGATAGTATATTTATTCACCATATTCATATTCTATTATGGTATAATAGATGTAAACAATTTCAATATTTTTCTTCTTTTCTATCACCAAATTTTAGGTTACTTCTTCACCAAGAAACTGAGTTAAAAGACTATTAATTAATGACACATATTCCATATACATTGGTAATACCTCAAATTATATAATGAGGTCTGGTAGTATATTTATTCACCATATTCATATTGTATTATGGTATAATAGATGTAAACAATTTCAATATTTTTCTTCTTCTCCATCACCAAATTTTAGGTTACTTCATCACTAAGAAATTAAGTTAAAAGACTATTACTTAATGACACATATTCCTTATACATTTGAAATAATTCAAATTATATAATGAGTCTAGATAGGATGTTTATTCACCATATTCATATTTTATTATGGTATAATAGATGTAAACAATATTAGTATTTTCTTCTTCTCCATCACCAAATTTTAGGTTACTTCATCACTAAGAAACTAAGTTAAAAGACAATTAATTAATGACACATAATCCATATACATTGAAAATAATTCAAATTATATAATGAGTCTCGATAGTATATTTATTCATCATATTCATATTGTATTTTGGTATAATAAATGTAAACTATTTCAGTATTTTCTTCTTCTCCATCACCAAATTTTAGGTTACTTCATCACTAAGAAACTAAGTTAAAAGACTATTAATTGATTACACATATTTCATATACATTGGAAATAATTTAATTTATATAATGAGTTTCGATAATATATTTATTCACCATATTCATATTGTATTAAGGTATAATAGATGTAAACAATTTTAATATTTTTCTTCTTCTCCATCGCCAAATTTTAGGTTACTTCATTACCAAGAAACTAAGTTAAAATACTATTAATTAATCGCACATATTCCATATACATTGGAAATAATTCAAATTATATAATGAGTCTCGATAGTATGTTTATTCACCATATTCATATTGTATCATGGTATAATAGATGTAAACAATTTCAATATTTTTCTTCTTTTTCATCACCAAATTTTAGGTTTCTTCTTCACCAAGAAACTAAGTTAAAAGACTATTAATTAATGACACATATTTCATATACATTGCTAATAGTTCAAATGATATAATGAGTCTCGATAGAATATTTATTCACCATATTCATATTGTATTATGGTATAATAGATGTAAACAATTTCAATATTTTACTTCTTCTCCATCTCCAAATTTTAGGTTGCTTCATCGTTAAGAAACTAAATTAAAAAACTATTAATTAATGACACATATTTCATATACATTGGTTATAACATTAAATTATATAATGAGGTCCGATAGTATATTTATTCACCATATTCATATTATATTATGGTATAATAGATGTAAACAATTTCAATATTTTTCTTCTTCTCCATTACAAAATTTAGGGTTACTTCATCACTAAGAAACTAAGTAAAAAAACTATTAATTAATGACACAGATTCCATATACATTGGAAATAATTCAAATTACATAATGAGTCTCGCTAGTATGTTTATTCAGCATATTTATATTTTATTATGGTATATTAGATGAAAAACATTTCAATATTTTTCTTCTTTTTCATCACCAAATTTTAGGTTACTTCTTCACCAAGAAACTAAGTTAAAAGACTATTAATTAATGACACATATTTCATATACATTGCTAATAATTCAGATTATATAATGAGTCTCGATAGTATATTTATTCACCATATTCATATTGTATTATAGTATAATAGATGTAAACAATTTCAATATTTTTCTTCTTCTCCATCACCAAATTTTAGGTTACTTCATCACTAAGAAACTAAGTAAAAAGACTATTAATTAATGACACATATTCCATATACATTGGAAATAATTCAAATTATATAATGAGTCTCGATTTTTGTTTATTCACCATATTTATATTGTATTATGGTATATTAGATGTAAACTGTAACACCCCAGTTTCAATTATTTGATTTATTTAAATTTGGAAAATTATTTTATTAGAATTAATAAAATAAAAAGGAATTATTTATTTTGAAATATGGAGGAAAATAAAAGAAATAAGAAAATGCTGAGTTTTTTAAGTCATTGGGCTTAGATGTTGTTAGTAAAGAGTGGGGGTGCAAAAGAAGTAAGGATATGTTTTGGAACTCAAGTTATTTTTTTTCTCATTATTCACGATAACACAGAAGTTGGGAATTTGGGAAAATAGAGCTCTGAAGGTCCGAAGAACGAAGAACGAAGAACATCGCTCAAAAAGATCAAAGCTGCGAATTGATAAGGTAAGGGGGGCTATTACTCGATTTACCTTTGTTTATGGGTTTATGTACGGTTGATTTGGGTAATCGTAGGGAAAAACCCCAATTGTTAGATGTGACTAGGAATCGATACCCTTAGGATTGAACCTTGTTAGAAAAGGGTTAGGTTCCCAATTTTTATGAATCGATTAGGAATTTTAGATTCCAAATGGTGGATTGGGAGTATATCTGCATGATCATGAATTTACCTTAGAGGTTTAGGGATAACCTTAATGTTGTCAGAAATTCCCTAAAAAGGACGATTAATCCCGGTTAAGGTTACTATAATGATTGTTGGAATTTAGGAAATTGAGGTGTTGTTTTGAATTATACAAACTCGATGTCGTTAGGTACCGAAATGCGCGTTTAGCCGGCATTTTTCCCGCGTTTGGCTGCTGTTTCTGAGCTGCTGCAGGTACAGGAAAATCCTGTACGCGCTCAGCAACACGGGCCGTGTTGCACAACATGGGCACCCGTGTTGCTCTTCTGTGTTGCACAACACGGGCCGTGTTGCACAACACGGGTACCCGTGTTAGGTCCCCTGTAATGAGAAAAAGAAAATGTGTGTTTTCTGGACGCGCTCAGCAACACGGGCCGTGTTGCACAACACGGGCACCCGTGTTGCTCTGCTGTGTTGATTTTTCTGAATTTTGTTTTTTTTGTGCGTTATTGTGGATTTTATTGTCGTGCTTTTGGATAATGTTATCGAGCATGAATTATGCTATGACTTGATATGATTGATGTTTAAATAGTATGTTGAGTGATTACATGCTATCCATGTCCTGTTATGATTGATGTTGTTGATGTGCATGATATGTTGATTGATGTTCATAGTATGCTGAGTGTTACATACTTTACATATCATGTTGCATTTGTTAATTCCCATTGTGTGGAATTAACATGGTGGCCAATATACGTGTCCGCGATTTAATGGAACGTTGAGGTGGTAGCCGTGTCCGCGATATAATGGAACGGTGAGTTATCCGTGACCCGAGATTTAATGGGGCGGTAAAGTGGTACCACATGCATGGGTGTGTTGCATTACCTTGAATATAACATGAATGGATGATTTTTCCAATGTTGTATTTGATTGTTTGTATGCACGTATGATTGCTAAATGGTTGACGATGTTTGATGATTATTTGCAAACATGAAAAGTAATATATCATGGGTATATGAATTGTGAAGGTTTTTGTGAACTATGAAATATGCTAATTATTGGGTGATGCTTATGATTTCCTGAATTGGTTGTTATGAACGTATAATCAAATGTATAATTGAGATGCTCACCCTTATTGTTGAATATTTTAGATTGAGGAGCTTCGTTCAGGTGCTTGGCGAAGGCTTGTCGTTCTAGTTTATTTTCGTTTTAGAATTGTCCGGGTCATGCTCTGATAGTTGTAACTCCAGGAACGTTTGTTTGTCGAGCTGTTTTAGTCAGACTCGTTTAATTCCTTATGTTTTGTTATAATATGATGTTGACATTTTCCAGGTGTTAATCCCTGATGATTTTGAAAATATTATAACATTGATTTTATTAAATAAATTATTCCGCTGTGTAAACATGTATGAGTTACTACTACATTATGCATGACAGGAATTTGTTTTGTTACAATAGTGGTATCAGAGCATAGTCGGTCGTTGCGACCAGAGTCTTGAGTCATTCATCCCTTTTGTATGCGATTAGTGTAAGGTAACACTGTCGATACTGTATTCTAATGAAGAGTATGTTTTAATTCTCAGGAATATGGCTGGAAGAGGTAACGGACGAAATGATGCTGCACTAGCTGAGGCTTTGGGGATGTTAGCTGGTGTACTTGCTGGAAACCCAACTGGAGGCGTGATTGGTGCTGATAGGCAATTGGGAAATTTCCAAAGGAACAATCCTCCGTTGTTCAAAGGTACACATGACCCTGAAGGTGCTCAGAAGTGGCTGAAGGAAATCGAAAGGATTTTCCGTGTGATCGATTGTGCTGAAGATCTGAAAGTCAGATATGGTACGCATATGTTGGCAGAAGAGGCCGACGACTGGTGGGTTGCCACAAGGACTGAAATGGTTCAGGATGGAGAGGCACTGACTTGGGCTAACTTCAGAAGGGCTTTTCTGAGGAGGTACTTTCCTGAAGATGTTCGGGGAAGAAAGGAAATTGAGTTTTTGGAGCTTAAGCAGGGCAATCTGACGGTTAGTGAGTATGCTACTAAGTTCACTGAGCTGGCAAAGTATTATGCACACTACAACAATGATGAGGCTGGAGAATTCTCTAAGTGTATCAAATTTGAGAATGGTCTCCGAGATGATATTAAGCAGGGAATCAGGTACCAGCGTATTCGTAGATTTTCTGATCTGGTGGATTGTAGCAGGATCTTGGAAGAAGATATTACCAAGAATAGGTCGTCTCACTCTCGTGGGGCTGTTGATAAAAGAGGAAAGCAACATATGGACCGTGGCAAGCCATATGGTAGAGATAACCAGAAATCAGTTGGATGGAAAAGGCCTAGTGGGGGAGATTCTAAGGCTCCTATCAGATGCTACAGGTGTGGTGAGTTTGGTCATCATATTCGAGATTGCAAGAGTGATGAGAAGAAGTGCTATAAATGTGGAAAGGCTGGTCATTTGTCTATTGATTGCAAAGGGAAGTCTGTTACTTGTTACAATTGTGGCGAAGAAGGTCACATTCGTCCGCAGTGTCCTAAGCCTAGGAAGGATCAGTCAGGTGGAAAAGTGTTCGCTCTGTCTGGATCTGAGACTACTCCAGAGGATCGATTGATTAAAGGTACGTGTTTTATTCATGGCACACCTTTAGTTGCAATTATTGATACTGGTGCAACTCATTCTTTCATTTCTTTGGATTGTGCTGAGAGGTTGAAACTGGACATATCTGGTATGCGAGGTAGCATGGTTGTTGATACTCCTGCATCGGGTTCAGTGACAACTTCACTTGTATGTAGGAATTGTCCTATTGAGATTTTTGGTAGAGGTTTCGGTATGGATTTAGTGTGCCTACCGCTTGAACAAATTGATATTATCCTTGGGATGAACTGGTTGGAATTCAACCGGGTTCATCTGAACTGCTTTGCTAAGACGGTGATTTTTCCAGAAGCAGTTGGTGTCGAGAATTTGACTATGACTGCTAGGCAGGTACAAGAAGCAATGGAAGACGGTGCTAATGTGTTTATGTTACTTGCTTCGTTAGATGCAACAGGAAAGGTCAGGAGTGGCGAATTGCCAGTGGTGTGTGATTTTCCAGAAGTCTTTCCTGATGATGTTGGTGAGTTACCTCCTGAGAGAGAGGTGGAATTTTCTATAGATTTGATTCCTGGTACGAGACCGGTGTCGATGGCGCCATATCGTATGTCTGCGTCTGAATTGGCTGAATTGAAGAGTCAGTTGGAAGATTTACTGGAGAAGAAGTTTATTCGTCCAAGTGTTTCGCCTTGGGGTGCTCCGGTATTGTTGGTTAAGAAGAAAGAAGGTTCTATGAGACTGTGTGTTGATTACAGGCAATTGAACAAGGTAACCATTAAGAATCGGTATCCGTTACCGAGGATTGATGATTTAATGGATCAACTAATTGGAGCCAGTGTATTCAGTAAGATTGACTTGAGATCTGGATATCATCAGATTCGTGTGAAAGCGGAAGACATTCAAAAGACTGCTTTTCGAACGAGGTATGGGCATTATGAATATTCTGTTATGCCGTTCGGGGTTACTAATGCACCTGGTGTTTTCATGGAATATATGAACAGGATTTTTCACCCGTATCTGGATAAGTTTGTTGTGGTTTTTATTGATGACATTCTGATTTATTCCAAGAATGACAAAGAGCATGCGGAACATCTCAGAATTGTGTTAGAGTTGTTGAAAAATAGGAAGTTGTATGCAAAGTTGTCCAAATGTGAGTTCTGGCTGAATGAAGTTAGTTTTCTTGGACATGTGATTTCTAAGAATGGGATTGCAGTGGATCCTACAAAAGTAGAAGCAGTATCTCAGTGGGAAGCGCCGAAGACTGTTTCTGAAATCAGAAGTTTTCTTGGTCTTGCAGGTTATTACAGAAAGTTTATCGAAGGATTCTCAAAGTTAGCATTACCGTTGACAAAATTGACTCGTAAAGGACAAGCGTTTATTTGGGATTCTGATTGTGAGAAAGGTTTCCAAGAATTGAAGCGGAGATTGACTAGTGCTCCTATTCTGATTTTGCCGAATCCAGTGGAATCTTTTGTGGTCTATTGCGATGCATCTCTGTTGGGTTTAGGTGGTGTTTTAATGCAGAATCAACAGGTAGTTGCGTATGCTTCGAGACAGTTGAAGGTTCATGAAAGGAACTATCCTACTCATGACTTAGAGTTGGCAGCAGTTGTGTTTGTTTTGAAATTGTGGAGACATTATCTGTATGGTTCGAGATTTGAAGTGTATAGTGATCATAAGAGTTTGAAGTATCTTTTCGATCAGAAAGAGCTCAATATGAGGCAAAGAAGGTGGTTGGAATTTCTCAAAGATTATGATTTTGGTT
Organism: Vicia faba; assembly: GCA_948472305.1. NCBI lineage: Eukaryota > Viridiplantae > Streptophyta > Magnoliopsida > Fabales > Fabaceae > Vicia > Vicia faba. The sequence continues at coordinate 44,492 of CATIWC010003711.1, forward strand.
TGAATTACCATCCTGGTAAGGCAAATGTGGTTGTAGATGCTTTGAGCAGGAAATCCTTGCATATGTCTATGATGATGGTTCGTGAATTAGATTTAATTGAACAATTCCGAGATTTGAGTTTAGTTTGTGAAAGTACTCCGAAGTGTGTTCGTTTGGGTATGTTGAAACTTACTAGTGGTATCCTAGAAGAGATCAGGATCGGGCAGAAATCTGATGTTAATTTAGTTGATAAATTGACATTGATCAACCAAGATCAAGGTGGTGAGTTTAGAATTGATGAAAATGATGTTATGAGATTTGGCGATAGAGTTTGTGTTCCTGATGTCGCAGAAATCAAGGAGAGTATATTAGAGGAAGGACATCGCAGTGGGATGAGTATTCATCCGGGTGCCACGAAAATGTATCATGATTTGAAGAAATTGTTTTGGTGGTCGGGAATGAAAAAGGAAATAGCTGAATTTGTGTATGCATGTTTAATCTGTCAGAAATCGAAGATTGAGCATCAGAAGCCGTCTGGATTTATGCAACCAATGTTTATTCCAGAATGGAAGTGGGATAGCATTTCGATGGATTTTGTATCTGGGTTGCCGAGGACTCCTATGAATTGTGAAGCGATATGGGTCGTTGTGGATAGGTTGACTAAGTCTGCTCATTTTATACCGGTGCGAATGGATTACTCAATGGAGAGATTGGCACAGTTATATATTGAGAAAATAGTGAGTTTACATGGAGTTCCTTCTAGTATTGTGTCAGATAGAGATCCGAGGTTCACTTCGAAATTTTGGGAAGGATTGCAGAAGGCTTTGGGTACTAAATTGAGGTTGAGTTCAACTTACCATCCTCAGACTGATGGACAGACGGAGAGGACGATTCAATCGTTAGAAGATTTATTGCGTGCTTGTGTTTTAGAGAAGGGTGGAGCTTGGGATAGCTATTTGCCATTGATTGAATTTACTTATAACAATAGTTACCATTCAAGCATTGGTATGGCTCCGTTCGAGGCATTGTATGGTAGACGGTGTAGAACACCTTTGTGTTGGTATGAATCTGGAGAGAGTTCGGTAGTTGGGCCAGAAATTGTTCAGCAGACTACTGAAAAGATCAAATTGATTCAAGAGAAGATGAGAGCTTCTCAGAGTCGTCAGAAAAGTTATCATGATAAGAGGAGAAAGAATTTAGAATTCAGTGCTGGAGATCATGTGTTTATGAGAGTTACTCCGATGACAGGTATTGGTCGAGCGTTGAAATCTAAGAAGTTGACTCCGCGTTTTATTGGTCCGTTTCAGATTACGGAAAGAGTTGGAGGAGTTGCTTATCGTATTGCTTTACCTCCGAGACTTGCGAATTTGCACGATGTTTTTCATGTTTCTCAGTTGAGGAGATACATTCCAAACCCATCTCATGTAATCCAAATAGATGATGTACAGGTGAGAGATAACGTGACAGTAGAAACATTACCTATGAGGATAGAAGATCGGGAAGTGAAACAGTTAAGAGGTAAAGAGATAGCATTAGTGAAGGTTGCTTGGGGAGGTCCAGCAGATGGAAATATTACTTGGGAGCTAGAGAGCCAGATGAAAGAGGCTTATCCGGAACTGTTCGTCTAAGGTATGTTTTCGAGGACGAAAACTCTTTTAGTGGGGGAGAGTTGTAACACCCCAGTTTCAATTATTTGATTTATTTAAATTTGGAAAATTATTTTATTAGAATTAATAAAATAAAAAGGAATTATTTATTTTGAAATATGGAGGAAAATAAAAGAAATAAGAAAATGCTGAGTTTTTTAAGTCATTGGGCTTAGATGTTGTTAGTAAAGAGTGGGGGTGCAAAAGAAGTAAGGATATGTTTTGGAACTCAAGTTATTTTTTTTTCTCATTATTCACGATAACACAGAAGTTGGGAATTTGGGAAAATAGAGCTCTGAAGGTACGAAGAACGAAGAACATCGCTCAAAAAGATCAAAGCTGCGAATTGATAAGGTAAGGGGGGCTATTACTCGATTTACCTTTGTTTATGGGTTTATGTACGGTTGATTTGGGTAATCGTAGGGAAAAACCCCAATTGTTAGATGTGACTAGGAATCGATACCCTTAGGATTGAACCTTGTTAGAAAAGGGTTAGGTTCCCAATTTTTATGAATCGATTAGGAATTTTAGGTTCCAAATGGTGGATTGGGAGTATATCTGCATGATCATGAATTTACCTTAGAGGTTTAGAGATAACCTTAATGTTGTCAGAAATTCCCTAAAAAGGACGATTAATCCCGGTTAAGGTTACTATAATGATTGTTGGAATTTAGGAAATTGAGGTGTTGTTTTGAATTATACAAACTCGATGTCGTTAGGTACCGAAATGCGCGTTTAGCCGGCATTTTTCCTGCGTTTGGCTGCTGTTTCTGAGCTGCTGCAGGTACAGGAAAATCCTGTACGCGCTCAGCAACACGGGCCGTGTTGCACAACACGGGCACCCGTGTTGCTCTTCTGTGTTGCACAACACGGGCCGTGTTGCACAACACGGGTACCCGTGTTAGGTCCCCTATAATGAGAAAAAGAAAATGTGTGTTTTCTGGACGCGCTCAGCAACACGGGCCGTGTTGCACAACACGGGCACCCGTGTTGCTCTGCTGTGTTGATTTTTCTGAATTTTGTTTTTTTTTGTGCGTTATTGTGGATTTTATTGTCGTGCTTTTGGATAATGTTATCGAGCATGAATTATGCTATGACTTGATATGATTGATGTTTAAATAGTATGCTGAGTGATTACATGCTATCCATATCCTGTTATGATTGATGTTGTTGATGTGCATGATATGTTGATTGATGTTCATAGTATGCTGAGTGTTACATACTTTACATATCATGTTGCATTTGTTAATTCCCATTGTGTGGAATTAACATGGTGGCCAATATACGTGTCCGCGATTTAATGGAACGTTGAGGTGGTAGCCGTGTCCGCGATATAATGGAACGGTGAGTTATCCGTGACCCGAGATTTAATGGGGCGGTAAAGTGGTACCACATGCATGGGTGTGTTGCATTACCTTGAATATAACATGAATGGATGATTTTTCCAATGTTGTATTTGATTGTTTGTATGCACGTATGATTGCTAAATGGTTGACGATGTTTGATGATTATTTGCAAACATGAAAAGTAATATATCATGGGTATATGAATTGTGAAGGTTTTTGTGAACTATGAAATATGCTAATTATTGGGTGATGCTTATGATTTCCTGAATTGGTTGTTATGAACGTATAATCAAATGTATAATTGAGATGCTCACCCTTACTGTTGAATATTTCAGATTGAGGAGCTTCGTTCAGGTGCTTGGCGAAGGCTTGTCGTTCTAGTTTATTTTCGTTTTAGTATTGTCCGGGTCATGCTCTGATAGTTGTAACTCCGGGAACGTTTGTTTGTCGAGCTGTTTTAGTCAGACTCGTTTAATTCCTTATGTTTTGTTATAATATGATGTTGACATTTTCCAGGTGTTAATCCCTGATGATTTTGAAAATATTATAACATTGATTTTATTAAATAAATTATTCCGCTGTGTAAACATGTATGAGTTACTACTACATTATGCATGACAGGAATTAGTTTTGTTACATAAACAATTTTAATATTTTTCTTCTTTTTCATCACCAAATTTTAGGTTACTTCTTCACCAAGAAACTAAGTTAAAAGAGTTTTAATTAATAACACATATTTCATATACATTACTAATAATTCAAATTATATAATGAGTCTCGATAGTATATTTATTTACCATATTCATATTGTATTATGGTATAATAGATGTAAACAATTTCAATATTTTTCTTCTTCTCCATCTCCAAATTTTAGGTTGCTTCATCGTTAAGAAACTAAGTTAAAAAACTATTAATTAATGAAACATATTTCATATACAATAGTTATAACTTAAATTATATAATGAGACCCGATAGTATATTTATTCACCATATTCATATTATATTATGGTATAATAGATGTAAACAATTTCAATATTTTTCTTCTTCTCATCATTAAATTTTAGGTTACTTCATCACTAAGAAACTAAGTTAAAAGACTATTACTTAATGACACATATTCAATATACATTTGAAATAATTCAAATTATATAATGAGTCTGGATAGTATGTTTATTCACCATATTCATATTGTATTATGGTATAATAGATGTATATAATTTCAGTATTTTCTTCTTGTCCAACACCAACTTTTAGGTTACTTCATCAATAAGAAACTAAGTTAAAAGACTATTAATTAATGACATATATTCCATATACATTGAAAATAATTAAAATTATATAATGAGTCTCGATAGTATATTTATTCCCCATATTCATTTTTATTATGGTATAATAGATGTAAACAATTTCAATATTTTCTTCTTCTCCATCACCATATTTTAGGTTACTTCATCACTAAGAAACTAAGTTAAAAGATTATTAATTGATGACACATATTTCATATACATTGGAAATAATTAAATTAATATAATGAGTTTCGATAATATATTTATTCACCATATTCATATTGTATTAAGGTATAATAGATGTAAACAATATTAATATTTTTCTTCTTCTCCATCGCCAAATTTTAGGTTACTTCATCACCAAGAAACTAATTTAAAAGACTGTTAATTAATGGCACATATTCCATATACATTGATAATATTTCAAATTATATAATTAGTCTCGATAGTATATTTATTCACCATATTCATATTCTATTATGGTATAATAGATGTAAACAATTTCAATATTTTTCTTCTTTTCTATCACCAAATTTTAGGTTACTTCTTCACCAAGAAACTGAGTTAAAAGACTATTAATTAATGACACATATTCCATATACATTGGTAATACCTCAAATTATATAATGAGGTCTGGTAGTATATTTATTCACCATATTCATATTGTATTATGGTATAATAGATGTAAACAATTTCAATATTTTTCTTCTTCTCCATCACCAAATTTTAGGTTACTTCATCACTAAGAAATTAAGTTAAAAGACTATTACTTAATGACACATATTCCTTATACATTTGAAATAATTCAAATTATATAATGAGTCTAGATAGGATGTTTATTCACCATATTCATATTTTATTATGGTATAATAGATGTAAACAATATTAGTATTTTCTTCTTCTCCATCACCAAATTTTAGGTTACTTCATCACTAAGAAACTAAGTTAAAAGACAATTAATTAATGACACATATTCCATATACATTGAAAATAATTCAAATTATATAATGAGTCTCGATAGTATATTTATTCATCATATTCATATTGTATTTTGGTATAATAGATGTAAACTATTTCAGTATTTTCTTCTTCTCCATCACCAAATTTTAGGTTACTTCATCACTAAGAAACTAAGTTAAAAGACTATTAATTGATTACACATATTTCATATACATTGTAAATAATTTAATTTATATAATGAGTTTCGATAATATATTTGTTCACCATATTCATATTGTATTAAGGTATAATAGATGTAAACAATTTTAATATTTTTCTTCTTCTCCATCGCCAAATTTTAGGTTACTTCATTACCAAGAAACTAAGTTAAAATACTATTAATTAATCGCACATATTCCATATACATTGGAAATAATTCAAATTATATAATGAGTCTCGATAGTATGTTTATTCACCATATTCATATTGTATCATGGTATAATAGATGTAAACAATTTCAATATTTTTCTTCTTTTTCATCACCAAATTTTAGGTTTCTTCTTCACCAAGAAACTAAGTTAAAAGACTATTAATTAATGACACATATTTCATATACATTGCTAATAGTTCAAATGATATAATGAGTCTCGATAGTATATTTATTCACCATATTCATATTGTATTATGGTATAATAGATGTAAACAATTTCAATATTTTTCTTCTTCTCCATCTCCAAATTTTAGGTTGCTTCATCGTTAAGAAACTAAGTTAAAAAACTATTAATTAATGACACATATTTCATATACATTGGTTATAACATTAAATTATATAATGAGGTCCGATAGTATATTTATTCACCATATTCATATTATATTATGGTATAATAGATGTAAACAATTTCAATATTTTTCTTCTTCTCCATTACAAAATTTAGGGTTACTTCATCACTAAGAAACTAAGTAAAAAAACTATTAATTAATGACACATATTCCATATACATTGGAAATAATTCAAATTACATAATGAGTCTCGCTAGTATGTTTATTCAGCATATTTATATTTTATTATGGTATATTAGATGAAAAACATTTCAATATTTTTCTTCTTTTTCATCACCAAATTTTAGGTTACTTCTTCACCAAGAAACTAAGTTAAAAGACTATTAATTAATGACACATATTTCATATACATTGCTAATAATTCAGATTATATAATGAGTCTCGATAGTATATTTATTCACCATATTCATATTGTATTATGGTATAATAGATGTAAACAATTTCAATGTTTTTCTTCTTCTCCATCTCCAAATTTTAGGTTGCTTCATCGTTAAGAAACTAAGTTAAAAAAATATTAATTAATGAAACATATTTCATATACAATGGTTATAACTCAAATTATATAATGAGGCCCGATAGTATATTTATTCACCATATTCATATTATATTATGGTATAATAGATGTAAACAATTTCAATATTTTTCTTCTTCTCATCATTAAATTTTAGGTTACTTCATCGCTAAGAAACTAAGTTAAAAGACTATTACTTAATGACACATATTACATATACATTTAAAATAATTCAAATTATATAATGAGTCTGGATAGTATGTTTATTCACCATATTCATATTGTATTATGGTATAATAGATGTAAACAATTTCAGTATTTTCTTCTTGTCCAACACCAACTTTTAGGTTACTTCATTAATAAGAAACTAAGTTAAAAGACTATTAATTAATGACACATATTCCATATACATTGAAAATAATTAAAATTATATAATGAGTCTCGATAGTATATTTATTCACCATATTCATTTTTATTATGGTATAATAGAAGTAAACAATTTCAGTATTTTCTTCTTCTCCATCACCATATTTTAGGTTACTTCATCACTAAGAAACTAAGTTAAAAGACTATTAATTGATGACACATATTTCATATACATTGGAAATAATTAAATTTATATAATGAGTTTCGATAATATATTTATTCACCATATTCATATTGTATTAAGGTATAATAGATGTAAACAATTTTAATATTTTTCTTCTTCTCCATCGCCAAATTTTAGGTTACTTCATCACCAAGAAACAAAGTTAAAAGACTGTTAATTAATGGCACATATTCCATATACATTGGTAATATTTCAAATTATATAATGAGTCTCGATAGTATATTTATTCACCATACTCATATTCTATTATGGTATAATAGATGTAAACAATTTCAATATTTTTCTTCTTCTATATCACCAAATTTTAGGTTACTTCTTCACCAAGAAACAGAGTTAAAAGACTATTAATTAATGACACATATTCCATATACATTGGTAATACCTCAAATTATATAATGAGGTCTTGTAGTATATTTATTCACCATATTCATATTGTATTATGGTATAATAGATGTAAACAATTTCAATATTATTCTTCTTCTCCATCACCAAATTTTAGGTTACTTCATACTAAGAAACTAAGTTAAAAGACTATTACTTAATGACACATATTCCTTATACATTTGAAATAATTCAAATAATATAATGAGTCTGGATAGTATGTTTATTCACCATATTCATATTTTATTATGGTATAATAGATGTAAACAATATTAGTATTTTCTTCTTCTCCATCACCAAATTTTAGGTTACTTCATCACTAAGAAACTAAGTTAACAGACTATTAATTGATGACACATATTTCATATACATTGGAAATAATTCAATTTATATAATGAGTTTCGATAATATATTTATTCACAATATTCATATTGTATTAAGGTATAATAGATGTAAACAATTTTAATATTTTTCTTCTTCTCCATCACCAAATTTTAGGTTACTTCATCACTAAGAAACTAAGTAAAAAGACTATTAATTAATGACACATATTCCATATACATTGGAAATAATTCAAATTATATCATGAGTCTCGATTTTTGTTTATTAACCATATTTATATTGTATTATGGTATATTAGATGTAAACAATTTTAATAATTTTCTTCTTTTTCATCACCAAATTTTTAGGTTACTTCTTCACCAAGAAACTAAGTTAAAAGAGTTTTAATTAATAACACATATTTCATATACATTACTCACAATTCAAATTATATAATGAGTCTCGATAGTATATTTATTTACCATATTCATATTGTATTATGGTATAATAGATGTAAACAATTTCAATATTTTTCTTCTTCTCCATCTCCAAATTTTAGGTTGCTTCATCGTTAAGAAACTAAGTTAAAAAACTATTAATTAATGAAACATATTTCATATACAATAGTTATAACTCAAATTATATAATGAGGCCCGATAGTATATTTATTTACCATATTCATATTATATTATGGTATAATAGATGTAAACAATTTCAATATTTTTCTTCTTCTCATCATTAAATTTTAGGTTACTTCATCACTAAGAAACTAAGTTAAAAGACTATTACTTAATGACACATATTCCATATACATTTGAAATAATTCAAATTATATAATGAGTTTGGATAGTATGTTTATTCACCATATTCATATTGTATTATGGTATAATAGATGTATATAATTTCAGTATTTTCTTCTTTCCCAACACCAACTTTTAGGTTACTTCATCAATAAGAAACTAAGTTAAAAGACTATTAATTAATGACATATATTCCATATACATTGAAAATAATTAAAATTATATAATGAGTCTCGATAGTATATTTATTCACCATATTCATTTTTATTATGGTATAATAGATGTAAACAATTTCAGTATTTTCTTCTTCTCCATCACCATATTTTAGGTTACTTCATCACTAAGAAACTAAGTTAAAAGACTATTAATTGATGACACATATTTCATATACATTGGAAATAATTAAATTTATATAATGAGTTTCGATAATATATTTATTCACCATATTTATATTGTATTAAAGTATAATAGATGTAAACAATATTAATATTTATCTTCTTCTCCATCGCCAAATTTTAGGTTACTTCATCACCAAGAAACTAAGTTAAAAGACTGTTAATTAATGGCACATATTCCATATACATTGGTAATATTTCAAATTATATAATGAGTCTCGATAGTATATTTATTCACCATATTCATATTCTATTATGGTATAATAGATGTAAACAATTTCAATATTTTTCTTCTTTTCTATCACCATATTTTAGGTTACTTGTTCACCAAGAAACTGAGTTAAAAGACTATTAATTAATGACACATATTCCATATACATTGGTAATACCTCAAATTATATAATGAGGACTTGTAGTATATTTATTCACCATATTCATATTGTATTATGGTATAATAGATGTAAACAATTTCAATATTTTTCTTCTTTTCCATCACCAAATTTTAGGTTACTTCATACTAAGAAACTAAGTTAAAAGACTATTACTTAATGACACATATTCCTTATACATTTGAAATAATTCAAATTATATAATGAGTCTGGATAGTATGTTTATTCACCATATTCATATTTTATTATGGTATAATATATGTAAACAATATTAGTATTTTCTTCTTCTCCATCACCAAATTTTAGGTTACTTCATCACTAAGAAACTAAGTTAACAGACTATTAATTGATGACACATATTTCATATACATTGGAAATAATTCAAATTATATAATGAGTCTCGATAGTATATTTATTCATCATATTCATATTGTATTTTGGTATAATAGATGTAAACTATTTCAGTATTTTCTTCTTCTCCATCACCAAATTTTAGGTTACTTCATCACTAAGAAACTAAGTTAAAAGACTATTAATTGATGACACATATTTCATATACATTGGAAATAATTCAATTTATATAATGAGTTTCGGTAATATATTTATTCACCATATTCATATTGTATTAAGGTATAATAGATGTAAACAATTTTAATATTTTTCTTCTTCTCCATCGCCAAATTTTAGGTTACTTCATTACCAAGAAACTAAGATAAAATACTATTAATTAATGGCACACATTCCATATACATTGGTAATAATTCAAATTATATAATGAGTCTCGATAGTATATTTATTCACCATATTCATATTGTATTATGGTATAATAGATGTAAACAATTTTAATATTTTTCTTCATCTCCATCACCAAATTTTAGTTCTTCACCAAGAAACTAAGTTAAAAGACTATTAATTAATGACACATATTCCATATACATTAGTAATACCTCAAATTATATAATGAGGTCTGGTAGTATATTTATTCACCATATTCATATTGTATTATGGTATAATAGATGTAAACTATTTCAATATTTTTCTTCTTCTCCATCACCAAATTTTAGGTTACTTCATCACTAAGAAACTAAGTAAAAAAACTATTAATTAATGACACATATTCCATATACATTGGAAATAATTCAAATTACATAATGAGTCTCGCTAGTATGTTTATTCACCATATTCATATTGTATCATGGTATAATAGATGTAAACAATTTCAATATTTTTCTTCTTTTTCATCACCAAATTTTAGGTTTCTTCTTTACCAAGAAACTAAGTTAAAAGACTATTAATTAATGACACATATTTCATATATATTGCTAATAATTCAAGTTATATAATGAGTCTCGATAGTATATTTGTTCACCATATTCATATTGTATTATGGTTTAATAGATGTAAACAATTTCAATATTTTTCTTCTTCTCCATCTCCAAATTTTAGGTTGCTTCATCGTTAAGAAACTAAGTTAAAAAACTATTAATTAATGAAACATATTTCATATACAATGGTTATAACTCAAATTATATAATGAGGGCCGATAGTATATTTATTCACCATATTCATATTATATTATGGTATAATATATGTAAAAAATTTCAATATTTTTCTTCTTCTCATCATTAAATTTTAGGTTACTTCATCACTAAGAAACTAAGTTAAAAGACTATTACTTAATGACACATATTCCATATACATTTGAAATAATTCAAATTATATAATGAGTCTGGATAGTATGTTTATTCACCATATTCATATTGTATTATGGTATAATAGATGTAAACAATTTCAGTATTTTCTTCTTGTCCAACACAAACTTTTAGGTTACTTCATCAATAAGAAACTAAGTTAAAAGACTATTAATTAATGACACATATTCCATATACATTGAAAATAATTAAAATTATATAATGAGTCTCGATAGTATATTTATTCACCATATTCATTTTTATTATGGTATAATAGATGTAAACAATATCAGTATTTTCTTCTTCTCCATCACCAAATTTTAGGTTACTTCATCACTAAGAAACTAAGTTAAAAGACTATTAATTGATGACACATATTTCATATACATTGGAAATAATTAAATTTATATAATGAGTTTCGATAATATATTTATTCACCATATTCATATTGTATTAAGGTATAATTGATGTAAACAATTTTAATATTTTTCTTCTTCTCCATCGCCAAATTTTAGGTTACTTCATCACCAAGAAACTAAGTTAAAATACTGTTAATTAATGGCACATATTCCATATACATTGGTAATATTTCAAATTATATAATGAGTCTCGATAGTATATTTATTCACCATATTCATATTCTATTATGGTATAATAGATGTAAACAATTTCAATATTTTTCTTCTTTTCTATCACCAAATTTTAGGTTACTTCTTCACCAAGAAACTTAGTTAAAAGACTATTAATTAATGACACATATTCCATATACATTGGTAATACCTCAAATTATATAATGAGGTCTGGTAGTATATTTATTCACCATATTCATATTGTATTATGGTATAATAGATGTAAACAATTTCAATATTTTTCTTCTTCTCCATCACCAAATTTTAGGTTACTTCATCACTAAGAAACTAAGTTAAAAGACTATTACTTAATGACACATATTCCTTATACATTTGAAATCATTCAAATTATATAATGAGTCTGGATAGTATGTTTATTCACCATATTCATATTTTATTATGGTATAATAGATTTAAACAATATTAGTATTTTCTTCTTCTCCATCACCAAATTTTAGGTTACTTCATCACTAAGAAACTAAGTTAAAAGACAATTAATTAATGACACATATTCCATATACATTGAAAATAATTCAAATTATATAATGAGTCTCGATAGTATATTTATTCACCATATTCATTTTTATTATGGTATAATAGATGTAAACAATTTCAGTATTTTCTTCTTCTCCATCACCATATTTTAGGTTACTTCATCATTAAGAAACTAAGTTAAAAGACTATTACTTGATGACACATATTTCATATACATTGGAAATAATTAAATTTATATAATGAGTTTCGATAATATATTTATTCACCATATTCATATTGTATTAAGGTATAATAGATGTAAACAATTTTAATATTTTTCTTCTTCTCCATCGCCAAATTTTAGGTTACTTCATCACCAAGAAACTAAGTTAAAAGACTAATAATTAATGGCACATATTCCATATACATTGGTAATATTTCAAATTATATAATGAGGTCTAGTAGTATATTTATTCACCATATTCATATTGTATTATGGTATAATAGATGTAAACTATTTCAATATTTTTCTTCTTCTCCATTACCAAATTTTAGGTTACTTCATCACTAAGAAACTAAGTAAAAAAACTATTAATTAATGACACATATTCCATATACATTGGAAATAATTCAAATTACAAAATGAGTCTCGCTAGTATGTTTATTCACCATATTCATATTGTATCATGGTATAATAGATGTAAACAATTTCAATATTTTTCTTCTTCTCATCATTAAATTTTAGGTTACTTCATCACTAAGAAACTAAGTTAAAAGACTATTACTTAATGACACATATTCCATATACATTTGAAATAATTCAAATTATATAATGAGTCTGGATAGTATGTTTATTCACCATATTCATATTGTATTATGGTATAATAGATGTAAACAATTTCAGTATTTTCTTCTTGTCCAACACAAACTTTTAGGTTACTTCATCAATAAGAAACTAAGTTAAAAGACTATTAATTAATGACACATATTCCATATACATTGAAAATAATTAAAATTATATAATGAGTCTCGATAGTATATTTATTCACCATATTCATTTTTATTATGGTATAATAGATGTAAACAATATCAGGATTTTCTTCTTCTCCATCACCAAATTTTAGGTTACTTCATCACTAAGAAACTAAGTTAAAAGACTATTAATTGATGACACATATTTCATATACATTGGAAATAATTAAATTTATATAATGAGTTTCGATAATATATTTATTCACCATATTCATATTGTATTAAGGTATAATTGATGTAAACAATTTTAATATTTTTCTTCTTCTCCATCGCCAAATTTTAGGTTACTTCATCACCAAGAAACTAAGTTAAAATACTATTAATTAATGGCACATATTCCATATACATTGGTAATATTTCAAATTATATAATGAGTCTCGATAGTATATTTATTCACCATATTCATATTCTATTATGGTATAATAGATGTAAACAATTTCAATATTTTTCTTCTTTTCTATCACCAAATTTTAGGTTACTTCTTCACCAAGAAACTTAGTTAAAAGACTATTAATTAATGACACATATTCCATATACATTGGTAATACCTCAAATTATATAATGAGGTCTGGTAGTATATTTATTCACCATATTCATATTGTATTATGGTATAATAGATGTAAACAATTTCAATATTTTTCTTCTTCTCCATCACCAAATTTTAGGTTACTTCATCACTAAGAAACTAAGTTAAAAGACTATTACTTAATGACACATATTCCTTATACATTTGAAATCATTCAATATATATAATGAGTCTGGATAGTATGTTTATTCACCATATTCATATTTTATTATGGTATAATAGATTTAAACAATATTAGTATTTTCTTCTTCTCCATCACCAAATTTTAGGTTACTTCATCACTAAGAAACTAAGTTAAAAGACAATTAATTAATGACACATATTCCATATACATTGAAAATAATTCAAATTATATAATGAGTCTCGATAGTATATTTATTCACCATATTCATTTTTATTATGGTATAATAGATGTAAACAATTTCAGTATTTTCTTCTTCTCCATCACCATATTTTAGGTTACTTCATCATTAAGAAACTAAGTTAAAAGACTATTAATTGATGACACATATTTCATATACATTGGAAATAATTAAATTTATATAATGAGTTTCGATAATATATTTATACACCATATTCATATTGTATTAAGGTATAATAGATGTAAACAATTTTAATATTTTTCTTCTTCTCCATCGCCAAATTTTAGGTTACTTCATCACCAAGAAACTATGTTAAAAGACTAATAATTAATGGCACATATTCCATATACATTGGTAATATTTCAAATTATATAATGAGGTCTAGTAGTATATTTATTCACCATATTCACATTGTATTATGGTATAATAGATGTAAACTATTTCAATATTTTTCTTCTTCTCCATTACCAAATTTTAGGTTACTTCATCACTAAGAAACTAAGTAAAAAAACTATTAATTAATGACACATATTCCATATACATTGGAAATAATTCAAATTACATAATGAGTCTCGCTAGTATGTTTATTCACCATATTCATATTGTATCATGGTATAATAGATGTAAACAATTTCAATATTTTTCTTCTTTTTCATCACCAAATTTTAGGTTTCTTCTTTACCAAGAAACTAAGTTAAAAGACTATTAATTAATGACACATATTTCATATACATTGCTAATAGTTCAAATAATATAATGAGTCTCGATAGTACATTTATTTATCATATTCATATTGTATTATGGTATAATAGATGTAAACAATTTCAATGTTTTTCTTCTTCTCCATCTCCAAATTTTAGGTTGCTTCATCGTTAAGAAACTAAGTTAAAAAACTATTAATTAATGAAACATATTTCATATACAATGGTTATAACTCAAATTATATAATGAGGCCCGATAGTATATTTATTCACCATATTCATATTATATTATGGTATAATAGATGTAAACAATTTCAATATTTTTCTTCTTCTCGTCATTAAATTTTAGGTTACTTCTTCACCAAGAGACTAAGTTAAAAGACTATTAATTAATGACACATATTCGATATACATTGGTCATAACTCAAATTATATAATGAGCCCCGGTAGTATATTTATTCACCATATTCATATTTTATTATGGTATAATAGATGTAAACAATTTCAATATTTTTCTTCTTCTCCATCACCAAATTTAACGTTACTTCCTCACTAAGAAACTAAGTTAAAAGACTATTACTTAATGATACATATTCCATACACATTTTAAATAATTCAAATTATCTAATGAGTCTCGATAGTATATTTATTCACCATATTCATATTGTATTATGGTAAAATAGATGTAAACAATTTCAATATTTTTTTCTTCTCCATCACCAAATTTTTGATTACTTCATCACTAAGAAACTAAGTTAAAAGACCATTAATTGATGACACATATTCCATATACATTGGTTATAATTCAAATTATATAATGAGAAAATGTAGTATATTTATTCACCATATTCATATTGTATTATGGTATAATAGATGTAAACAATTACAATATTTTTCTTCTTCTCCATCACCAAATTTTAGGGTACTTCGTCACTAAGAAACTAAGTTAAATGACTATTACTTACGGACACATATTACATATACATTTGAAATAATTCTAATTATCTAATGATTCTCGATAGTATATTTATTCACCATATTCATATTGTATTATGGTATAATAAATGTAAACGATTTCAGTATTTTCTTCTTCTCCATCACCAAATTTTAGGTTACTTCATCACGAAGAAACTAAGTTAAAAGACTATTAATTAATGACACATATTCCACATACATTGGTAATAATTCAAATTATATAATGAGTCTCGATAGTATATTTATTCACCAAATTCATATTGTATTATGGTATAATAGATGTAAACAATTTCATTATTTTTCTTGTTCTCCATCACTAAATTTTAGGTTACTTCTTCACCAAGAAACTAAGTTAAAAGACCATTAATTAATGACACATATTCCATATACATTGGTAATAATCCAAATTATATAATGAGTCTCGATAGTATATTTATTCACCATATTCATATTGTATTATGGTATAATAGATGTAAACAATTTCAGTATATTCTTCTTCTGCATCACCAAATTTTAGATTACTTCATCACTAAGAAACTTAGTTAAAAGACCATTAATTGATGACACATATTCCATATACATTGGTTATAATTCAAATTATATAATGAGACCTTGTAGTATATTTATTCACCATATTCATATTGTATAATGGTATAATAGATGTAAACAATTTAAGTATTTTGTTCTTCTCCATCACCAAATTTTAGATTACTTCATCACTAAGAAACTAAGTTTAAAGACCATTAATTGATGACACATATTCCATATACATTGATTATAATTTAAATTATATAACGAGACCTTGTAGTATATTTATTCACCATATTCATATTGTATTATGGTATAATAGATGTAAACAATTTCAGTATTTTCTTCTTCTCCATGACCAAATTTTAGGTTACTTCATCACCAAGAAACTAAGTTAAAAGACTATTAATTAATGACACATCTTCCACATACATTGGTATAATAATTCAAATTATATAATGAGTCTCGATAGTATATTTATTCACCAAATTCATATTGTATTATGGTATAATAGATGTAAACAATTTCATTATTTTTCTTTATCTTCATCACTAAATTTTAGGTTACTTCTTCACTAAGAAAGTAAGTTAAAAGACCATTAATTTTGACACATATTCCATATACATTGGTAATAACTCAAATTATATAATGAGGCCCGGTAGTATATTTATTCACCATATTCATATTCTATTATGGTATAATGAGGCACGGTAATAACCAATATTTTTCTTCTTCTCCATCACCTAATTTTAGGTTACTTCATCACTAAGAAACTAAGTTAAAAGACTATTACTTAATGACACATATTCCATCTACATTTGAAATAATTCAAACTATCTAATTAGTCTCGATAGTATATTTATTCACCGTATTCATATTGTATTATGGTATAATAGATGTAAACAATTTCAGTATTTTCTTCTTCTCTATCACCAAATTTTAGATTACTTCATCACTAAGATACTAAGTTAAAAGATCATTAATTGATGACACATATTCCATATACATTGGTTATAATTCAAATTATATAATGAGACCTTGTAGTATATTTATTCACCATATTCATATTGTATTATGGTATAATAGATGTAAACAATTTCAGTATTTTCTTCTTCTCAATGACCAAATTTTAGGTTACTTCATCACCAAGAAACAAAGTTAAAAGACTATTAATTAATGACCCATATTCCACATACATTGGTATAATAATTCAAATTATATAATGAGTCTCGATAGTATATTTATTCACCAAATTCATATTGTATTATGGTATAATAGATGTAAACAATTTCATTATTTTTCTTTATCTTCATCACTAAATTTTAGGTTACTTCTTCACCAAGAAACTAAGTTAAAAGACTATTAATTAATGACACATATTCCATATACATTGGTAATAACTCAATATATATAATGAGGCCCGGTAGTATATTTATTCACCATATTTATATTTTATTATGGTATAATAGATGTAAACAATTTAAATATTTTTCTTCTTCTCCATCACCAAATTTAAGGTTACTTCTTCACTAAGAAACTAAGTTAAAAGACTATTACTTAATGACACATATTCCATACACATTTTAAATAATTCAAATTACATAATGAGTCTCGATAGTATATTTATTCACCATATTCATATTGTATTATGGTATAATAGATGTAAACAATTTCAGTATTTTCTTCTTCTCCATCACCAAATTTTTGATTATTTCATCACTGAGAAACTAAGTTAAAAGACCATTAATTGATGACACATATTCCATATACATTGGCTATAATTCAAATTATATAATGAGACAATATAGTATATTTATTCACCATATTCATATTGTATTATGGAATAATAGATGTAAACAATTTCAATATTTTTCTTCTTCTCTATCACCAAATTTTAGGTTACTTCGTCACTAAGAAACTAAGTTAAATGACTATTACTTACGGACACATATTACATATACATTTGAAATAATTCTAATTATCTAATGATTCTCGATAGTATATTTATTCACCATATTCATATTGTATTATGGTATAATAGATGTAAACGATTTCATTATTTTTCTTCTTCTCCATCACTAAATTTTAGGTTACTTCTTCACCAAGAAACTAAGTTAAAAGACCATTAATTAATGACACATATTCCATATACATTGGTAATAACTCAAATTATAAAATGAGGCCTGATAGTGTATTATTCACCATATTCATATTCTATTATGGTATAATAGATGTAAACAATTTCAATATTTTTCTTCTTCTTCATCACCAAATTTTAGGTTACTTCATTACTAAGAAACTAAGTTAAAAGACTATTACTTAATAACACATATTCCATATACATTTGAAATAATTCAGATTATCTAATGAGTCTCAATAGTATATTTATTCACCATATTCGTATTGTATTATGGTATAATAGATGTAAACAATTTCAGTATTATCTTCTTCTGCATCACCAAATTTTAGATTACTTCATCACTAAGAAACTAAGTTAAAAGACCATTAATTGATGACACATATTCCATATACATTGGTTATAATTCAAATTATATAATGAGATCTTGTAGTATATTTATTCACCATATTCATATTGTATTATGGTATAATAGATGTAAACAATTTCAGTATTTTCTTCTTCTCCATCACCAAATTTTAGGTTACTTCATCACCAAGAAACTAAGTTAAAAGACTATTAATTAATGGCACATATTCCATATACATTGGTAATAATTCAAATTATATAATGAGTCTCGATAGTATATTTATTCATCATATTCATATTCTTTTATGGTATAATAGATGTAAACAATTTCAATATTTTTCTTCTTCTCTATCACCAAATTTTAGGTTACTTCTTCACCAAGAAACTAAGTTAAAAGACTATTAATTAATGACACATATTCCATATACATTGGTAATACCTCAAATTATATAATGAGGCCTGATAGTATATTTATTCACCATATTCATATTGTATTATGGTATAATAAATGTAAACAATTTCAGTTTTTTCTTCTTCTCCATCACCAAATTTTAGGTTACTTCATCACCAAGAAACTAAGTTAAAAGACTATTAATTAATGACACATATTCCACATACATTGGTAATAATTCAAATTATATAATGAGTCTCGATAGTATATTTATTCACCAAATTCATATTGTATTATGGTATAATAGATGTAAACAATTTCATTATTTTTCTTCTTCTCCATCACTAAATTTTAGGTTACTTCTTCACCAAGAAACTAAGTTAAAAGACTATTAATTAATAACACATATTCCATATACATTGGTAATAACTCAAATTATATAATGAGGCCCGATAGTATATTTATTCACCATATTCATATTTTATTATGGTATAATAGATGTAAACAATTTCAATATTTTTCTTCTTCTCCATCACTAAATTTTAGGTTACTTAATCACTAATAAACTAAGTTAAAATACTATTACTTAATGACACATATTCCATATACATTTGAAATAATTCAGATTATCTAATGAGTCTTGATAGTATATTTAATCAGCATATTCGTATTGTATTATGGTATAATAGATGTAAACAATTTCAGTATTTTCTTCTTCTGCATCACCAAATTTTAGATTACTTCATCACTAAGAAACTAAGTTAAAAGACCATTAATTGATGACACATATTCCATATACATTGGTTATAATTCAAATTATATAAGGAGACCTTATAGTATATTTATTCACCATATTCATATTGAATTATGGTATAATTGATGTAAACAATTTCAGTATTTTCTTCTTCTCCATCACCAAATTTTAGGTTACTTCATCACAAAGAAACTAAGTTAAAAGACTATTAATTAATGACACATATTCCACATACATTGGTAATAATTCAAATTATATAATGAGTCTTGATAGTATATTTATTCACCAAATTCATATTGTATTATGGTATAATAGATGTAAACAATTTCAATATTTTTCTTCTTCTCCATCACTAAATTTTAGGTTACTTCTTCACCAAGAAACTAAGTTAAAAGACCATTAATTAATGACACATATTCCATATACATTGGTAATAATTCAAATTATATAATGAGTCTCGATAGTATATTTATTCACCATATTCATATTGTATTATCGTATAATAGATGTAAACAATTTCAGTATATTCTTCTTCTGCATCACCAAATTTTAGATTACTTCATCACTAAGAAACTAAGTTAAAAGACCATTAATTGATGACACATATTCCATATACATTGGTTATAATTGAAATTATATAATGAGACCTTGTAGTATATTTATTCACCATATTCATATTGTATTATGGTATAATAGATGTAAACAATTTCAGTATTTTCTTCTTCTCCATCACCAAATTTTAGATTACTTCATCACTAAGAAACTAAGTTTAAAGACCATTAATTGATGACACATATTCCATATACATTGATTATAATTTAAATTATATAACGAGACCTTGTAGTATATTTATTCACCATATTCATATTCTATTATGGTATAGTAGATGTAAACAATTTCAATATTTTTCTTCTTCTCCGTCACCAAATTTTAGGTTACTTCATCACTAAGAAACTAAGTTAAAAGACTATTATTTAATGACACATATTCCATATACATTTGAAATAATTCATATTATCTAATGAGTCTCGATAGTACATTTATTCACCATATTCATATTGTATTACGGTATAATAGATGTAAACAAAATCATTATTTTTCTTCTTCTCCATCACTAAATTTTAGGTTACTTCTTCACCAAGAGACTAAGTTAAAAGACCATTAATTAATGACATATATTCCATATACATTTGTAATAACTCAAATTATATAATGAGGCCCGGTAGAATATGTACTCACCATATTCATATTTTATTATAGTATAATAGATGTAAACAATTTCAATATTTTTCTTCTTCTCCATCACCAAATTTTAGGTTACTTCATCACTAAGAAACTTAGTTAAAAGACTATTACTTAATGACACATATTCCATATACATTTGAAATAATTCATATTATCTAATGAGTCTCGATAGTACATTTATTCACCATATTCATATTGTATTACGGTATAATAGATGTAAACAAAATCATTATTTTTCTTTTTCTCCATCACTAAATTTTAGGTTACTTCTTCACCAAGAGAATAAGTTAAAAGACCATTAATTAATGACACATATTGCATATACATTGGTAATAACTCAAATTATATAATGAGGCCCGATAGAATATTTATTCACCATATTCATATTTTATTATAGTATAATAGATGTAAACAATTTCAATATTTTTCTTTTAATCCGTCACCAAATTTTAGGTTACTTCTTCACTATGAAACTCAAGTTAAAAGACTATTACTTAATGACACATATTCCGTACACATTTTAAATAATTCATATTATCTAATGAGTCTCGATAGTATATTTATTCACCATATTCATATTGTATTATGGTATAATAGATGTAAACAATTTCATTATTTTTCTTCTTCTCCATCACTAAATTTTAGGTTACTTCTTCACCAAGAAACTAAGTTAAAAGACTATTAATTAATGACACATATTCCATATACATTGGTAATAACTCAAATTATATAATGAGGCCCGATAGTATATTTATTCACCATATTCATATTTTATTATGGTATAATAGATGTAAAAAATTTCAATATTTTTCTTCTTCTCCATCACTAAATTTTAGGTTACTTCATCACTAATAAACTAAGTTAAAAGACTATTACTTAATGACACATATTCCATATACATTTGAAATAATTCAGATTATCTAATGAGTCTCGATAGTATATTTAATCAGCATATTCGTATTGTATTATGGTATAATAGATGTAAACAATTTCAGTATTTTCTTCTTCTGCATCACCAAATTTTAGATTACTTCATCACTAAGAAACTAAGTTAAAAGACCATTAATTGATGACACATATTCCATATACATTGGTTATAACTCAATATATATAATGAGGCCCGGTAGTATATTTATTCACCATCTTCATATTTAATTATGGTATAATAGATGTAAACAATTTCAATATTTTTCTTCTTCTCCATCACCAAATTTAAGGTTACTTCTTCACTAAGAAACTAATTTAAAAGACTATTACTTAATGACACATATTCCATACACATTTTAAATAATTCAAATTATATAATGAGTCTCGATAGTATATTTATTCACCATATTCATATTGTATTATGGTATAATAGATGTAAACAATTTCAGTATTTTCTTCTTCTCAATCAACAAATTTTTGATTACTTCATCACTGAGAAACTAAGTTAAAAGACCATTAATTGATGACACATATTCCATATACATTGGTTATAATTCAAATTATATAATGAGACAATATAGTATATTTATTCACCATATTCATATTGTATTATAGTATAATAGATGTAAACAATTTCAATATTTTTCTTCTTCTCCATCACCAAATTTTAAGTTACTTCGTCACTAAGAAACTAAGTTAAATGACTATTACTTACGGACACATATTACATATACATTTGAAATAATTCTAATTATCTAATGATTCTCGATAGTATATTTATTCACCATATTCATATTGTATTATGGTATAATAGATGTAAACGATTTCAGTATTTTCTTCTTCTTCATCACCAAATTTATGGTCATATTTCACCAAGAAACTATGTTAAAAGACCATTAATTAGTGACACATATTCCATATACATTGGTAATAACTCAAATTATATAACGAGACCCGGTAGTATATTTATTCACCATATTCATATTCTATTATGGTATAGTAGATGTAAATAATTTCAATATTTTTCTTCTTCTCCATCACCAAATTTTAGGTTACTTCATCACTAAGAAACTAAGTTAAAAGACTATTACTTAATGACACATATTCCATATACATTTGAAATAATTCATATTATCTAATGAGTCTCGATAGTACATTTATTCACCATATTAATATTGTATTACGGTATAATAGATGTAAACAAAATCATTATTTTTCTTCTTCTCCATCACTAAATTTTAGGTTACTTCTTCACCAAGAGACTAAGTTAAAAGACCATTAATTAATGACACATATTCCATATACATTGGTAATAACTCAAATTATATAATGAGGCCCGGTAGAATATTTATTCACCATATTCATATTTTATTATAGTATAATAGATGTAAACAATTTCAATATTTTTCTTCTTCTCCATCACCAAATTTTAGGTTACTTCATCACTAAGAAACTAAGTTAAAAGACTATTACTTAATGACACATATTCCATATACATTTGAAATAATTCATATTATCTAATGAGTCTCGATAGTACATTTATTCACCATATTCATATTGTATTACGGTATAATAGATGTAAACAAAATCATTATTTTTCTTCTTCTCCATCACTAAATTTTAGGTTACTTCTTCACCAAGAAACTAAGTTAAAAGACCATTAATTAATGACACATATTCCATATACATTGGTAATAACTCAAATTATATAATGAGGCCCGGTAGAATATTTATTCACCATATTCATATTTTATTATAGTATAATAGATGTAAACAATTTCAATATTTTTCTTCTAATCCGTCACCAAATTTTAGGTTACTTCTTCACTATGAAACTAAGTTAAAAGACTATTACTTAATGACACATATTCCATATACATTTGAAATAATTCATATTATCTAATGAGTCTCGATAGTACATTTATTCACCATATTCATATTGTATTATGGTATAATAGATGTAAACAATTTCAGTATTTTCTTCTTCTCCATCACCAAATTTTAGATTACTTCATCACTAAAAAACTAAGTTAAAAGACCATTAATTGATGACACATATTCCATATACATTGGTTATAATTCAAATTATATAATGAGACCTTGTAGTATATTTATTCACCATATTCATATTGTATTATGGTATAATAGATGTAAACAATTTCAATATTTTTCTTCTTCTCCATCACCAAATTTTAGGTTACTTCGTCACTAAGAAACTAATTTAAATGACTATTAATTAATGACACATATTCCACATACATTGGTAATAATTCAAATTATATAATGAGTCTCGATAGTACATTTATTCACCAAATTCATATTGTATTAGGGTATAATAGATGTAAACAATTTCATTATTTTTCTTCTTCTTCATCACTAAATTTTAGGTTACTTCTTCACCAAGTAACTAAGTTAAAAGACTATTAATTAATGACACATATTCCATATACATTGGTAATAACTCAATTGATATAATGAGGCCCGGTAGTATATTTATTCACCATATTCATATTTTATTATGGTATAATAAATGTAAACAATTTCAATATTTTTCTTGTTTTCCATCACCAAATTTTAGGTTACCTTATCACTAAGAAACGAAGTTAAAAGACTATTACTTAATGACACATATTCCATATACATTTGAAATAATTCAGATTATCTAATGAGTCTCGATAGTATATTTAATCACCATATTCGTATTGTATTATGGTATAATAGATGTAAACAATTTAAGTATTTTATTCTTCTGCATCACCAAATTTTAGATTACTTCATTACTAAGAAACTAAATTAAAAGACCATTAATTGATGACACATATTCCATATACATTGGTTATAATTCAAATTATATAATGAGACCTTCTAGTATATTTATTCACCATATTCATATTGTATTATGGTATAATAAATGTAAACAATTTCAGTATTTTCTTCTTCTCCATCACCAAATTTTAGGTTACTTCATCACCAAGAAACTAAGTTAAAAGACTATTAATTAATGACACATATTCCACATACATTGGTACTAATTCAAATTATATAATGAGTCTCGATAGTATATTTATTCACCAAATTCATATTGTATTATGGTATAATAGATGTAAACAATTTCATTATTTTTCTTCTTCTCCATCACTAAATTTTAGGTTACTTCTTCACCAAGAAACTAAGTTAAAAGACTATTAATTAATGACACATATTCCATATACATTGGTAATAACTCAAATTATATAATGAGACCGGATAGTATATTTATTCACCATATTCATATTTTATTATGGTATAATAAATGTAAACAATTTCAGTATTTTCTTCTTCTCCATCACCAAATTTTAGGTTACTTCATCACCAAGAAACTAAGTTAAAAGACTATTAATTAATGACACATATTCCACATACATTGGTAATAATTCAAATTATATAATGAGTCTCGATAGTATATTTATTCACCAAATTCATATTGTATTATGGTATAATAGATGTAAACAATTGAAGTATTTTATTCTTCTGCATCACCAAATTTTAGATTACTTCATTACTAAGAAACTAAATTAAAAGACCATTAATTGATGACACATATTCCATATACATTGGTTATAATTCAAATTATATAAGGAGACCTTATAGTATATTTATTCACCATATTCATATTGAATTATGGTATAATTGATGTAAACAATTTCAGTATTTTCTTCTTCTCGATCACCAAATTTTAGGTTACTTCATCACAAAGAAACTAAGTTAAAAGACTATTAATTAATGACACATATTCCACATACATTGGTAATAATTCAAATTATATAATGAGTCTTTATAGTATATTTATTCACCAAATTCATATTGTATTATGGTATAATAGATGTAAACAATTTCAATATTTTTCTTCTTCTCCATCACTAAATTTTAGGTTACTTCTTCACCAAGAAACTAAGTTAAAAGACCATTAATTAATGACACATATTCCATATACATTGGTAATAATTCAAATTATATAATGAGTCTCGATAGTATATTTATTCACCATATTCATATTGTATTATGGTATAATAGATCTAAACAATTTTAGTATATTCTTCTTCTGCATCACCAAATTTTAGATTACTTCATCACTAAGAAACTAAGTTAAAAGACCATTAATTGATGACACATATTCCATATACATTGGTTATAATTGAAATTATATAATAAGACCTTGTAGTATATTTATTCACCATATTCATATTGTATTATGGTATAATAGATGTAAACAATTTCAGTATTTTCTTATTCTCCATCACCAAATTTTAGATTACTTCATCACTAAGAAACTAAGTTTAAAGACCATTAATTGATGACACATATTCCATATACATTGATTATAATTTAAATTATATAACGAGGCCTTGTAGTATATTTATTCACCATATTCATATTCTATTATGGTATAGTAGATGTAAACAATTTCAATATTTTTCTTCTTCTCCATCACAAAATTTTAGGTTACTTCATCACTAAAAAACTAAGTTAAAAGACTATTACTTAATGACACATATTCCATATACATTTGAAATAATTCATATTATCTAATGAGTCTCGATAGTACATTTATTCACCATATTCATATTGTATTACGGTATAATAGATGTAAACAAAATCATTATTTTTCTTCTTCTCCATCACTAAATTTTAGGTTACTTCTTCACCAAGAGACTAAGTTAAAAGACCATTAATTAATGACACATATTCCATATACATTGGTAATAACTCAAATTATATAATGAGGCCCGGTAGAATATTTATTCACCATATTCATATTTTATTATAGTATAATAGATGTAAACAATTTCAATATTTTTCTTCTTCTCCATCACCAAATTTTAGGTTACTTCATCACTAAGAAACTAAGTTAAAAGACTATTACTTAATGACACATATTCCATATACATTTGAAATAATTCATATTATCTAATGAGTCTCGATAGTACATTTATTCACCATATTCATATTGTATTACGGTATAATAGATGTAAACAAAATCATTATTTTTCTTCTTCTCCATCACTAAATTTTAGGTTACTTCTTCACCAAGAAACTAAGTTAAAAGACCATTAATTAATGACACATATTCCATATACATTGGTAATAACTCAAATTATATAATGAGGCCCGGTAGAATATTTATTCACCATATTCATATTTTATTATAGTATAATAGATGTAAACAATTTCAATATTTTTCTTCTTCTCCATCACCAAATTTTAGGTTACTTCATCACTAAGAAACTAAGTTAAAAGACTATTACTTAATGACACATATTCCATATACATTTGAAATAATTCATATTATCTAATGAGTCTCGATAGTACATTTATTCACCATATTCATATTGTATTACGGTATAATAGATGTAAACAAAATCATTATTTTTCTTCTTCTCCATCACTAAATTTTAGGTTACTTCTTCACCAAGAAACTAAGTTAAAAGACCATTAATTAATGACACATATTCCATATACATTGGTAATAACTCAAATTATATAATGAGGCCCGGTAGAATATTTATTCACCATATTCATATTTTATTATAGTATAATAGATGTAAACAATTTCAATATTTTTCTTCTAATCCGTCACCAAATTTTAGGTTACTTCTTCACTATGAAACTAAGTTAAAAGACTATTACTTAATGACACATATTCCATACACATTTTAAATAATTCAAATTATCTAATGAGTCTCGATAATATATTTATTCACCATATTCATATTGTATTATGGTATAATAGATGTAAACAATTTCAGTATTTTCTTCTTCTCCATCACCAAATTTTAGATTACTTCATCACTAAAAAACTAAGTTAAAAGACCATTAATTGATGACACATATTCCATATACATTGGTTATAATTCAAATTATATAATGAGACCTTGTAGTATATTTATTCACCATATTCATATTGTATTATGGTATAATAGATGTAAACAATTTCAATATTTTTCTTCTTCTCCATCACCAAATTTTAGGTTACTTCGTCACTAAGAAACTAATTTAAATGACTATTAATTAATGACACATATTCCACATACATTGGTAATAATTCAAATTATATAATGAGTCTCGATAGTACATTTATTCACCAAATTCATATTGTATTAGGGTATAATAGATGTAAACAATTTCATTATTTTTCTTCTTCTTCATCACTAAATTTTAGGTTACTTCTTCACCAAGTAACTAAGTTAAAAGACTATTAATTAATGACACATATTCCATATACATTGGTAATAACTCAATTGATATAATGAGGCCCGGTAGTATATTTATTCACCATATTCATATTTTATTATGGTATAATAAATGTAAACAATTTCAATATTTTTCTTGTTTTCCATCACCAAATTTTAGGTTACCTTATCACTAAGAAACGAAGTTAAAAGACTATTACTTAATGACACATATTCCATATACATTTGAAATAATTCAGATTATCTAATGAGTCTCGATAGTATATTTAATCACCATATTCGTATTGTATTATGGTATAATAGATGTAAACAATTTAAGTATTTTATTCTTCTGCATCACCAAATTTTAGATTACTTCATTACTAAGAAACTAAATTAAAAGACCATTAATTGATGACACATATTCCATATACATTGGTTATAATTCAAATTATATAATGAGACCTTCTAGTATATTTATTCACCATATTCATATTGTATTATGGTATAATAAATGTAAACAATTTCAGTATTTTCTTCTTCTCCATCACCAAATTTTAGGTTACTTCATCACCAAGAAACTAAGTTAAAAGACTATTAATTAATGACACATATTCCACATACATTGGTACTAATTCAAATTATATAATGAGTCTCGATAGTATATTTATTCACCAAATTCATATTGTATTATGGTATAATAGATGTAAACAATTTCATTATTTTTCTTCTTCTCCATCACTAAATTTTAGGTTACTTCTTCACCAAGAAACTAAGTTAAAAGACTATTAATTAATGACACATATTCCATATACATTGGTAATAACTCAAATTATATAATGAGACCGGATAGTATATTTATTCACCATATTCATATTTTATTATGGTATAATAAATGTAAACAATTTCAGTATTTTCTTCTTCTCCATCACCAAATTTTAGGTTACTTCATCACCAAGAATCTAAGTTAAAAGACTATTAATTAATGACACATATTCCACATACATTGGTAATAATTCAAATTATATAATGAGTCTCGATAGTATATTTATTCACCAAATTCATATTGTATTATGGTATAATAGATGTAAACAATTGAAGTATTTTATTCTTCTGCATCACCAAATTTTAGATTACTTCATTACTAAGAAACTAAATTAAAAGACCATTAATTGATGACACATATTCCATATACATTGGTTATAATTCAAATTATATAAGGAGACCTTATAGTATATTTATTCACCATATTCATATTGAATTATGGTATAATTGATGTAAACAATTTCAGTATTTTCTTCTTCTCGATCACCAAATTTTAGGTTACTTCATCACAAAATAACTAAGTTAAAAGACTATTAATTAATGACACATATTCCACATACATTGGTAATAATTCAAATTATATAATGAGTCTTTATAGTATATTTATTCACCAAATTCATATTGTATTATGGTATAATAGATGTAAACAATTTCAATATTTTTCTTCTTCTCCATCACTAAATTTTAGGTTACTTCTTCACCAAGAAACTAAGTTAAAAGACCATTAATTAATGACACATATTCCATATACATTGGTAATAATTCAATTATATAATGAGTCTCGATAGTATATTTATTCACCATATTCATATTGTATTATGGTATAATAGATCTAAACAATTTTAGTATATTCTTCTTCTGCATCACCAAATTTTAGATTACTTCATCACTAAGAAACTAAGTTAAAAGACCATTAATTGATGACACATATTCCATATACATTGGTTATAATTGAAATTATATAATAAGACCTTGTAGTATATTTATTCACCATATTCATATTGTATTATGGTATAATAGATGTAAACAATTTCAGTATTTTCTTATTCTCCATCACCAAATTTTAGATTACTTCATCACTAAGAAACTAAGTTTAAAGACCATTAATTGATGACACATATTCCATATACATTGATTATAATTTAAATTATATAACGAGGCCTTGTAGTATATTTATTCACCATATTCATATTCTATTATGGTATAGTAGATGTAAACAATTTCAATATTTTTCTTCTTCTCCATCACAAAATTTTAGGTTACTTCATCACTAAAAAACTAAGTTAAAAGACTATTACTTAATGACACATATTCCATATACATTTGAAATAATTCATATTATCTAATGAGTCTCGATAGTACATTTATTCACCATATTCATATTGTATTACGGTATAATAGATGTAACAAAATCATTATTTTTCTTCTTCTCCATCACTAAATTTTAGGTTACTTCTTCACCAAGAGACTAAGTTAAAAGACCATTAATTAATGACACATATTCCATATACATTGGTAATAACTCAAATTATATAATGAGGCCCGGTAGAATATTTATTCACCATATTCATATTTTATTATAGTATAATAGATGTAAACAATTTCAATATTTTTCTTCTTCTCCATCACCAAATTTTAGGTTACTTCATCACTAAGAAACTAAGTTAAAAGACTATTACTTAATGACACATATTCCATATACATTTGAAATAATTCATATTATCTAATGAGTCTCGATAATACATTTATTCACCATATTCATATTGTATTACGGTATAATAGATGTAAACAAAATCATTATTTTTCTTTTTCTCCATAACTAAATTTTAGGTTACTTCTTCACCAAGAGACTAAGTTAAAAGACCATTAATTAATGACACATATTCCATATACATTGGTAATAACTCAAATTATATAATGAGGCCCGGTAGAATATTTATTCACCATATTCATATTTTATTATAGTATAATAGATGTAAACAATTTCAATATTTTTTCTTTTAATCCGTCACCAAATTTTAGGTTACTTCTTCACTATGAAACTAAATTAAAAGACTATTACTTAATGACACATATTCCATACACATTTTAAATAATTCAAATTATCTAATGAGTCTCGATAGTATATTTATTCACCATATTCATATTGTATTATGGTATAATAGATGTAAACAATTTAAGTATTTTCTTCTTCTCCATCACCAAATTTTAGATTACTTCATCACTAAAAAAACTAAGTTAAAAGACCATTAATTGATGACACATATTCCATATACATTAGTTATAATTGAAATTATATAATGAGACCTTGTAGTATATTTATTCACCATATTCATATTGTATTATGGTATAATAGATGTAAACAATTTCAGTATTTTCTTCTTCTCCATCACCAAATTTTAGATTACTTCATCACTAAGAAACTAAGTTTAAACACCATTAATTGATGACACATATTCCATATACATTGATTATAATTTAAATCATATAACGAGACCTTGTAGTATATTTATTCACCATATTCATATTCTATTATGGTATAGTAGATGTAAACAATTTCAATATTTTTCTTCTTCTCCATCACCAAATTTTAGGTTACTTCATCACTAAGAAACTAAGTAAAAAGACTATTATTTAATGACACATATTCCATATACATTTGAAATAATTCATATTATCTAATGAGTCTCGATAGTACATTTATTCACCATATTCATATTGTATTACGGTATAATAGATGTAAACAAAATCATTATTTTTCTTCTTCTCCATCACTAAATTTTAGGTTACTTCTTCACCAAGAGACTAAGTTAAAAGACCATTAATTAATGACACATATTCCATATACATTGGTAATAACTCAAATTATATAATGAGACCGGATAGTATATTTATTCACCATATTCATATTTTATTATGGTATAATAAATGTAAACAATTTCAGTATTTTCTTCTTCTCCATCACCAAATTTTAGGTTACTTCATCACCAAGAAACTAAGTTAAAAGACTATTAATTAATGACACATATTCCACATACATTGGTAATAATTCAAATTATATAATGAGTCTCGATAGTATATTTATTCACCAAATTCATATTGTATTATGGTATAATAGATGTAAACAATTGAAGTATTTTATTCTTCTGCATCACCAAATTTTAGATTACTTCATTACTAAGAAACTAAATTAAAAGACCATTAATTGATGACACATATTCCATATACATTGGTTATAATTCAAATTATATAAGGAGACCTTATAGTATATTTATTCACCATATTCATATTGAATTATGGTATAATTGATGTAAACAATTTCAGTATTTTCTTCTTCTCGATCACCAAATTTTAGGTTACTTCATCACAAAATAACTAAGTTAAAAGACTATTAATTAATGACACATATTCCACATACATTGGTAATAATTCAAATTATATAATGAGTCTTTATAGTATATTTATTCACCAAATTCATATTGTATTATGGTATAATAGATGTAAACAATTTCAATATTTTTCTTCTTCTCCATCACTAAATTTTAGGTTACTTCTTCACCAAGAAACTAAGTTAAAAGACCATTAATTAATGACACATATTCCATATACATTGGTAATAATTCAAATTATATAATGAGTCTCGATAGTATATTTATTCACCATATTCATATTGTATTATGGTATAATAGATCTAAACAATTTTAGTATATTCTTCTTCTGCATCACCAAATTTTAGATTACTTCATCACTAAGAAACTAAGTTAAAAGACCATTAATTGATGACACATATTCCATATACATTGGTTATAATTGAAATTATATAATAAGACCTTGTAGTATATTTATTCACCATATTCATATTGTATTATGGTATAATAGATGTAAAACAATTTCAGTATTTTCTTATTCTCCATCACCAAATTTTAGATTACTTCATCACTAAGAAACTAAGTTTTAAAGACCATTAATTGATGACACATATTCCATATACATTGATTATAATTTAAATTATATAACGAGGCCTTGTAGTATATTTATTCACCATATTCATATTCTATTATGGTATAGTAGATGTAAACAATTTCAATATTTTTCTTCTTCTCCATCACAAAATTTTAGGTTACTTCATCACTAAAAAACTAAGTTAAAAGACTATTACTTAATGACACATATTCCATATACATTTGAAATAATTCATATTATCTAATGAGTCTCGATAGTACATTTATTCACCATATTCATATTGTATTACGGTATAATAGATGTAAACAAAATCATTATTTTTCTTCTTCTCCATCACTAAATTTTAGGTTACTTCTTCACCAAGAGACTAAGTTAAAAGACCATTAATTAATGACACATATTCCATATACATTGGTAATAACTCAAATTATATAATGAGGCCCGGTAGAATATTTATTCACCATATTCATATTTTATTATAGTATAATAGATGTAAACAATTTCAATATTTTTCTTCTTCTCCATCACCAAATTTTAGGTTACTTCATCACTAAGAAACTAAGTTAAAAGACTATTACTTAATGACACATATTCCATATACATTTGAAATAATTCATATTATCTAATGAGTCTCGATAATACATTTATTCACCATATTCATATTGTATTACGGTATAATAGATGTAAACAAAATCATTATTTTTCTTTTTCTCCATAACTAAATTTTAGGTTACTTCTTCACCAAGAGACTAAGTTAAAAGACCATTAATTAATGACACATATTCCATATACATTGGTAATAACTCAAATTATATAATGAGGCCCGGTAGAATATTTATTCACCATATTCATATTTTATTATAGTATAATAGATGTAAACAATTTCAATATTTTTCTTTTAATCCGTCACCAAATTTTAGGTTACTTCTTCACTATGAAACTAAATTAAAAGACTATTACTTAATGACACATATTCCATACACATTTTAAATAATTCAAATTATCTAATGAGTCTCGATAGTATATTTATTCACCATATTCATATTGTATTATGGTATAATAGATGTAAACAATTTATGTATTTTCTTCTTCTCCATCACCAAATTTTAGATTACTTCATCACTAAAAAACTAAGTTAAAAGACCATTAATTGATGACACATATTCCATATACATTAGTTATAATTGAAATTATATAATGAGACCTTGTAGTATATTTATTCACCATATCATATTGTATTATGGTATAATAGATGTAAACAATTTCAGTATTTTCTTCTTCTCCATCACCAAATTTTAGATTACTTCATCACTAAGAAACTAAGTTTAAACACCATTAATTGATGACACATATTCCATATACATTGATTATAATTTAAATCATATAACGAGACCTTGTAGTATATTTATTCACCATATTCATATTCTATTATGGTATAGTAGATGTAAACAATTTCAATATTTTTCTTCTTCTCCATCACCAAATTTTAGGTTACTTCATCACTAAGAAACTAAGTAAAAAGACTATTATTTAATGACACATATTCCATATACATTTGAAATAATTCATATTATCTAATGAGTCTCGATAGTACATTTATTCACCATATTCATATTGTATTACGGTATAATAGATGTAAACAAAATCATTATTTTTCTTCTTCTCCATCACTAAATTTTAGGTTACTTCTTCACCAAGAGACTAAGTTAAAAGACCATTAATTAATGACACATATTCCATATACATTGGTAATAACTCAAATTATATAATGAGGCCCGGTAGAATATTTATTCACCATATTCATATTTTATTATAGTATAATAGATGTAAACAATTTCAATATTTTTTCTTCTTCTCCATCACCAAATTTTAGGTTACTTCATCACTAAGAAACTAAGTTAAAAGACTATTACTTAATGACACATATTCCATATACATTTGAAATAATTCATATTATCTAATGAGTCTCGATAGTACATTTATTCACCATATTCATATTGTATTACGGTATAATAGATGTAAACAATTTCAATATTTTTCTTTTAATCCGTCACCAAATTTTAGGTTACTTCTTCACTATGAAACTAAGTTAAAAAGACTATTACTTAATGACACATATTCCATACACATTTTAAATAATTCAAATTATCTAATGAGTCTCGATAGTATATTTAATCACCATATTCGTATTGTATTATGGTATAATAGATGTAAACAATTTAAGTATTTTATTCTTCTGCATCACCAAATTTTAGATTACTTCATTACTAAGAAACTAAATTAAAAGACCATTAATTGATGACACATATTCCATATACATTGGTTATAATTCAAATTATATAATGAGACATTCTACTATATTTATTCACCATATTCATATTGTATTATGGTATAATAAATGTAAACAATTTCAGTATTTTCTTCTTCTCCATCACCAAATTTTAGGTTACTTCATCACCAAGAAACTAAGTTAAAAGACTATTAATTAATGACACATATTCCACATACATTGGTAATAATTCAAATTATATAATGAGTCTCGATAGTATATTTCTTCACCAAATTCATATTGTATTATGGTATAATAGATGTAAACAATTTCATTATTTTTCTTCTTCTCCATCACTAAATTTTAGGTTACTTCTTCACCAAGAAACTAAGTTAAAAGACTATTAATTAATGACACATATTCCATATACATTGGTAATAACTCAAATTATTTAATGAGGCCCGATAGTATATTTATTCACCATATTCATATTTTATTATGGTATAATAGATGTAAACAATTTCAATATTTTTCTTCTTCTCCATCACTAAATTTTAGGTTACTTCATCACTAATAAACTAAGTTAAAAGACTATTACTTAATGACACATATTCCATATACATTTGAAATAATTCAGATTATCTAATGAGTCTCGATAGTATATTTAATCAGCATATTCGTATTGTATTATGGTATAATAGATGTAAACAATTTCAGTATTTTCTTCTTCTGCATCACCAAATTTTAGATTACTTCATCACTAAGAAACTAAGTTAAAAGACCATTAATTGATGACACATATTCCATATACATTGGTTATAATTAAAATTATATAAGGAGACCTTATAGTATATTTATTCACCATATTCATATTGAATTATGGTATAATTGATGTAAACAATTTCAGTATTTTCTTCTTCTCCATCACCAAATTTTAGGTTACTTCATCACCAAGAAACTAAGTTTAAAAGACTATTAATTAATGACACATATTCCACATACATTGGTAATAATTCAAATTATATAATGAGTCTTGATAGTATATTTATTCACCAAATTCATATTGTTTTATGGTATAATAGATGTAAACAATTTCAATATTTTTCTTCTTCTCCATCACTAAATTTTAGGTTACTTCTTCACCAAGAAACTAAGTTAAAAGACCATTAATTAATGACACATATTCCATATACATTTTAAATAATTCAAATTATATAATGAGTCTCGATAGTATATTTATTCACCATATTCATATTGTATTATGGTATAATAGATGTAAACAATTTCAGTATTTTCTTCTTCTCCATCACCAAATTTTTGATTACTTCGTCACTGAGAAACTAAGTTAAAAGACCATTAATTGATGACACATATTTCATATACATTGGTTATAATTCAAATTATATAATGAGACAATATAGTATATTTATTCACCATATTCATATTGTATTATGGTATAATAGATGTAAACAATTTCAATATTTTTCTTCTTCTCCATCACCAAAGTTTAGGTTACTTCGTCACTAAGAAACTAAGTTAAATGACTATTACTTACGGACACATATTACATATACATTTGAAATAATTCTAATTATCTAATGATTCTCGATAGTATATTTATTCACCATATTCATATTGTATTATGGTATAATAGATGTAAACGATTTCAGTATTTTCTTCTTCTCCATCAACAAATTTTAGGTTACTTCATCACCAAGAAACTAAGTTAAAAGACTATTAATTAATGACACATATTCCACATACATTGGTATATAATTCAAATTATATAATGAGTCTCTATAGTATATTTATTCACCAAATTCATATTGTATTATGGTATAATAGATGTAAACAATTTCATTATTTTTCTTCTTCTCCATCACTAAATTTTAGGTTACTTCTTCACCAAGAAACTATGTTAAAAGACCATTAATTAATGACACATATTCCATATACATTGGTAATAACTCAAATTATATAATGAGACCCGGTAGTATATTTATTCACCATATTCATATTCTATTATGGTATAGTAGATGTAAACAATTTCAATATTTTTCTTCTTCTCCATCACCAAATTTTAGGTTACTTCATCACCAAGAAACTAAGTTAAAAGACTATTACTTAATGACACATATTCCATACACATTTTAAATAATTCAAATTATCTAATGAGTCTCGATAGTATATTTATTCACCATATTCATATTGTATTATGGTATAATAGATGTAAACAATTTCAGTATTTTCTACCTCTGCATCACCAAATTTTAGATTACTTCATCACTAAAAAACTAAGTTAAAAGAACATTAATTGATGACACATATTCCATATACATTGGTTATAATTCAAATAATATAATGAGACCTTGTAGTATATTTATTCACCATATTCATATTGTATTATGGTATAATAGATGTAAACAATTTCAATATTTTTCTTCTTCTCCATCACCAAATTTTAGGTTACTTCGTCACTAAGAAACTAATTTAAATGACTATTAATTAATGACACATATTCCACATACATTGGTAATAATTCAAATTATATAATGAGTCTAGATAGTACATTTATTCACCAAATTCATATTGTATTATGGTATAATAGATGTAAACAATTTCATTATTTTTCTTCTTCTCCATCTCTAAATTTTAGGTTACTTCTTCACCAAGTAACTAAGTTAAAAGACTATTAATTAATGACACATATTCCATATAAATTGGTAATAACTCAATTTATATAATGAGGCCCGGTAGTATATTTATTCACCATATTCATATTTTATTATAGTATAATATATGTAAACAATTTCAATATTTTTCTTGTTCTCCATCACCAAATTTTAGGTTACCTTATCACTAAGAAACGAAGTTAAAAGACTATTACTTAATGACACATATTCCATATACATTTGAAATAATTCAGATTATCTAATGAGTCTCGATAGTATATTTAATCACCATATTCGTATTGTATTATGGTATAATAGATGTAAACAATTTAAGTATTTTATTCTTCTGCATCACCAAATTTTAGATTACTTCATTACTAAGAAATTAAGTTAAAAGACCATTAATTGATGACACATATTCCATATACATTGGTTATAATTCAAATTATATAAGGAGACCTTATAGTATATTTATTCACCATATTCATATTGAATTATGGTATAATTGATGTAAACAATTTCAGTATTTTCTTCTTCTCCATCACCAAATTTTAGGTTACTTCATCACCAAGAAACTAAGTTAAAAGACCATTAATTGATGACACATATTCCATATACATTGGTTATAATTCAAATTATATAATGAGACCTTGTAGTATATTTATTCACCATATTCATATTGTATTACGGTATAATAGATGTAAACAATTTCAATATTTTTCTTCTTCTCCATCACCAAATTTAAGGTTACTTCTTCACTAAGAAAACTAAGTTAAATGACTATTA
Source organism: Vicia faba (assembly GCA_948472305.1). NCBI lineage: Eukaryota > Viridiplantae > Streptophyta > Magnoliopsida > Fabales > Fabaceae > Vicia > Vicia faba. Next base: position 83,439 of record CATIWC010003711.1, read on the forward strand.
CTTAATGACACATATTCCATATACATTTTAAATAATTCAAATTATCTAATGATTCTCGATAGTATATTTATTCACCAAATTCATATTGTATTACGGTATAATAGATGTAAACAATTTCATTATTTTTCTTCTTCTGCTCACTAAATTTTAGGTTACTTCATCACCAAGAAACTAAGTTAAAATACTATTACTTAATGACACATATTCCACATACATTGGTAATAATTCAAATTATATAATGAGTCTCGATAGTATATTTATTCACCAAATTCATATTGTATTATGGTATAATAGATGTAAACAATTTCAATATTTTTCTTCTTTTCCATCACCAAATTTTAGGTTACTTCATCACTAAGAAACTAAGTTAAAAGACTATTACTTAATGACACATATTCCATATACATTTGAAATAATTCAAATTATCTAATGAGTCTCGATAGTATATTTATTCACCATATTCATATTGTATTATGGTATAATAGATGTAAACAATTTCATTATTTTTCTTCTTCTCCATCACTAAATTTTAGGTTACTTCTTCACCAAGAGACTAAGTTAAAAGACTATTAATTAATGACACATATTCCATATACATTTGTAATAACTCAAATTATATAATGAGGCCCGGTAGTATATTTATTCCCCATATTCATATTTTATTATGGTATAATATATGTAAACAATTTCAAGATTTTTCTTCTTCTCCATCACCAAATTTAAGGTTACTTCTTCACTAAGAAACTAAGTTAAAAGACTATTACTTAAGGACACATATTCCATATACATTTTAAATAATTAAAATTATCTAATGAGTCTCAATAGTATATTTAATTCACCATATTCATATTGTATTCTGGTATAATAGATTTAAACCATTTCAGTATTTTCTTCTTCTCCATCACCAAATTTTAGGTAACTTCTTCACCAAGAAACTAAGTTAATAGACCATTAATTGATGACACATATTCCATATACATTGGTTATAATTCAAATTATATAATGAGACCTTGTAGTATATTTATTCACCATATTTATATTGTATTATAGTATAATAGATTTAAACAATTTCAGTATTTTTCTTGTTCTCCATCTCCAAATTTTAGGTTACTTCATCACCAAGAAACTAAGTTAAAAGACTATTACTTAATGCGACATATTCCACATACATTGGTAATAATTCAAATTATATAATGAGTCTCGATAGTATATTTATTCTCCAAATTCATATTGTATTATGGTATAATAGATGTAAACAATTTCATTATTTTTCTTCTTCTCCATCACTAAATTTTAGGTTACTTCTTCACCAAGAAACTAACTTAAAAGACTATTAATTAATGACACATATTCCATATACATTGGTAATAACTCAAATTATATAATGAGGCCCAGTAGTATATTTATTCACCATATTCATATTTTATTATGGTATAATATATGTAAACAATTTCAATATTTTTCTTCTTCTCCATCACCAAATTTAAGGTTACTTCTTCACTAAGAAACTAAGTTAAATGACTATTACTTAATGACACATATTCCATATACATTTTAAATAATTCAAATTATCTAATGATTCTCGATAGTATATTTATTCACCATATTCATATTGTATTACGGTATAATAGATGTAAACAATTTCATTATTTTTCTTCTTCTCCGTCACTAAATTTTAGGTTACTTCTTCACCAAGAAACTAAGTTAAAAGACTATTAATTAATGACACATATTCCATATACATTTGAAATAATTCATATTATCTAACGAGTCTCGATAGTATATTTATTCACCATATTCATATTGTATAATGGTATAATAGAGGTAAACGATTTAAGTATTTTCTTCTTCTCCATCACCAAATTTTATGTTACTTCTTCACCTAGAAACTAAGTTAAAAGACCATTAATTGATGACACATATTCCATATACATTGGTTATAATTCAAATTATATAATGAGACCTTGTAGTATATTTATTCACCATATTCATATTGTATTACGGTATAATAGATGTAAACAATTTCAATATTTTTCTTCTTCTCCATCACCAAATTTAAGGTTACTTCTTCACTAAGAAACTAAGTTAAATGACTATTACTTAATGACACATATTCCATATACATTTTAAATAATTCAAATTATCTAATGATTCTCGATAGTATATTTATTCACCATATTCATATTGTATTAGGGTATAATAGATGTAAACAATTTCATTATTTTTTCTTCTTCTCCATCACTAAATTTTAGGTTACTTCTTCACCAAGAGACTAAGTTAAAAGACTATTAATTAATGACACATATTCCATATACATTTGAAATAATTCATATTATCTAACGAGTCTCGATAGTATATTTATTCACCATATTCATATTGTATAATGGTATAATAGAGGTAAACGATTTAAGTATTTTCTTCTTCTCCATCACCAAATTTTATGTTACTTCTTCACCTAGAAACTAAGTTAAAAGACCATTAATTGATGACACATATTCCATATACATTGGTTATAATTCAAATTATATAATGAGACCTTGTAGTATATTTATTCACCATATTCATATTGTATTACGGTATAATAGATGCAAACAATTTCAATATTTTTCTTCTTCTCCATCACCAAATTTAAGGTTACTTCTTCACTAAGAAACTAAGTTAAATGACTATTACTTAATGACACATATTCCATATACATTTTAAATAATTCAAATTATCTAATGATTCTCGATAGTATATTTATTCACCATATTCATATTGTATTACGGTATAATAGATGTAAACAATTCATTATTTTTCTTCTTCTGCTCACTAAATTTTAGGTTACTTCATCACCAAGAAACTAAGTTAAAATACTAATACTTAATGACACATATTCCACATACATTGGTAATAATTCAAATTATATAATGAGTCTCGATAGTATATTTATTCACCAAATTCATATTGTATTATGGTATAATAGATGTAAACAATTTCAATATTTTTCTTCTTTTCCATCACCAAATTTTAGGTTACTTCATCACTAAGAAACTAAGTTAAAAGACTATTACTTAATGACACATATTCCATATACATTTGAAATAATTCAAATTATCTAATGAGTCTCGATAGTATATTTATTCACCATATTCATATTGTATTATGGTATAATAGATGTAAACAATTTCATTATTTTTCTTCTTCTCCATCACTAAATTTTAGGTTACTTCTTCACCAAGAGACTAAGTTAAAAGACTATTAATTAATGACACATATTCCATATACATTTGTAATAACTCAAATTATATAATGAGGCCCGGTAGTATATTTATTCCCCATATTCATATTTTATTATGGTATAATATATGTAAACAATTTCAAGATTTTTCTTCTTCTCCATCACCAAATTTAAGGTTACTTCTTCACTAAGAAACTAAGTTAAAAGACTATTACTTAAGGACACATATTCCATATACATTTTAAATAATTCAAATTATCTAATGAGTCTCAATAGTATATTTATTCACCATATTCATATTGTATTCTGGTATAATAGATTTAAACCATTTCAGTATTTTCTTCTTCTCCATCACCAAATTTTAGGTAACTTCTTCACCAAGAAACTAAGTTAATAGACCATTAATTGATGACACATATTCCATATACATTGGTTATAATTCAAATTATATAATGAGACCTTGTAGTATATTTATTCACCATATTTATATTGTATTATGGTATAATAGATGTAAACAATTTCAGTATTCTTTTTGTTTGCCATCTCCAAATTTTAGGTTACTTCATCACCAAGAACTAAGTTAAAAGACTATTACTTAATGCGACATATTCCACATACATTGGTAATAATTCAAATTATATAATGAGTCTCGATAGTATATTTATTCTCCAAATTCATATTGTATTATAGTATAATAGATGTAAACAATTTCATTATTTTTCTTCTTCTCCATCACTAAATTTTAGGTTACTTCTTCACCAAGAAACTAACTTAAAAGACTATTAATTAATGACACATATTCCATATATATTGGTAATAACTCAAATTATATAATGAGGCCCAGTAGTATATTTATTCACCATATTCATATTTTTATTATGGTATAATAGATGTAAACAATTTCAATATTTTTCTTCTTCTCCATCACCAAATTTTAGGTTACTTCATCACTAAGAAACTAAGTTAAAAGACTATTACTTAATGACAAATATTCCATATACATTTGAAATAATTCAAATTATCTAATGAGTCTCGATAGTATATTTATTCACCATATTCATATTGTATTACGG
>CATIWC010003712.1:0-32924 GCA_948472305.1 Vicia faba
TCAGGACACACAAAATTCTATTTTTTACGAAAAATTAATTAAGAGATATATCTTCAAACTTTTTTGAAGTTAAATTGAAGATGTATGTCTGAAAATACTATTTGTTCCAATTACCGTCAATTTTTATAAATAATGATGACAAATAATTTTATAATTTTATATTTTCTTAACTAATATAAAATTGTATTTATATATTAGAAAATTTCTTAACGAAATTATATATTTTCTATTTATCCCTTATCATATAGGCAATATTTTCTATTTATCTCCTATCATATAGGTATTTTGGAAAGAAAAAAATTTTATTTTTTTATATTAACTTGAATGATCATGTAATTTTTTATTTTAATTTTTTATTATTTTTAATGTCATGTTGATATTTTATATTTTATTAATTTTTGGTTAATATGAGAAAAGATGTTAAATGTCCTAAAGTAGATGAAGTGAGAGTTGAATCTACACTCTTTTCTTCATAAAGGAATGCCCTATCCGTTAGGATAGTTGTTTCATTTTAATATTGAAGCGCATTGAATGATTCTTATATCAACGCATTGGATGTTTCATTTACAATTCCAATATATTATTACTTCGATTTACATGATTAAATATAAACAAATTTTAATAAATATATTGTTACTTTCAATATAAATAAATATATATTTTCAATTAATATTTTTGTTTCATTTGACACAATATTTTCAAAAAATATATATTTTTAAAATATCATATTATAAATATTTATTTAATAAATTAATATTAAATATTTTATTAAATAAATTGCAAACTATATAGAACTTTAAATATTTATTAGGTTTATTAAATATTTATTAAATAAATTGCAACTATATAGGACTTTAAATATTTATTAGGTTTATTAAATATTTATTAAATAAATTGCAACTATATAGGACTTTAAATATTTATTAGGTTTATTAAATATTTAGATAAGACATAAATAAATACTCCATTTACTGTTTTAAAAATATTTTTTTAAATAACTAATATTTATTTATATATTATCTTAAATAAGCAAATATTTATGAATATTTCAATAAATAAAAGTAAATAAGTTATTTAAATAAATAAGATATTTATTAAAATATTTCAGTAAATACAAGTAAATAAGTTATTTAAGCAAATATAAGTAAATAAGATATTTATTGAAATATTCATAAATATTTGCTTATTTAAGATAATATACAAATAAACATTAGTTATTTTAAAAAATTTAGTTTCAAAACAGTAAATATTTATTTATATCTTATCTAAATATTTAATAAATTTAATAAATATTTAAGGTTCTATATAGTTTGCAATTTATTTAATAAATATTTAATATTAATTTATATTAATTTATTTAATAAATATTTATAATCTAATATTTTAAAAATATTTTTTTGAAAATATTGTGTCAAATGAAACAAAAATATTAATTGAAAAAATATATTTATTTATATTGAAAGTAATAATACATTTATTAAAGTTTATTTATGTTTTTTTTGGTATTAAGAACTACAAAACCACTAATCTAGAGGAAAAAAAATTTCTTTGATCCTTCTCCATTAGATGCACTAACTAGGATGGTAAATTACTGTAAAAGATAATATCTCTCTTCAACTTCTTGCCTTACTATTTGTCTCCCGATAATTGTGATGAAGGTCCACCGTATCAAATATGGCCATCATAATTTTGATTATGTAAATTAAAGTAATAATATATTGAATTGTAAATAAAACATTCAATTCATTGATATAAGAATCATTGAATGTGTTACAATATCAAAACGAAGCAAGTAGTCTGGTGGATAAGGCATTGAAATTTTAGAGGAAAGGGTGTGGGCTTAACTCTTATCTCCATTAATTTTTTTAGCATTTAAGTTCGTCTAAAAAGCCGAACGGGACGGTCTAAATTTAGGAGTCTGAACTCAAAAGTCAAGTCCGTCCCGTTTACTAACAAGTTGGCGGGTCGATCTTCCATTTTTTTAATCTACAATTTGATTTATTACATTTATAAAATTTTAAATTATTATCAAAGAGGTCGACAATTTTTTTAATAACGCATATAGAACTTAACATGTCTTAAGTCTAAATAGTTCAAAAATTTAAAATAAATAAAGACCAATTACAACAAAAATAACGAAATTAACTCAAACGCAATAAAAAAAGTATCAAAATATATAAATAAATAAATAAATAAATAAATAATACATATCATTCTAGTCCTATTTAAAGACTAACTACTGAAAGAACCTAATTAAGAATTTACACAAGACAAACAATAATAACAATTACATTGCATAAAACATCATATTACATAAAATATCAACACTTGACTTTTTCATTGTTTACATCATATAAATTCTTATATTAACATATTCCTTAATAGCTAAATCCTAAATTTTTCACACGCTTACACTAATCAAATCCTTCCTTTTTATTAAAATCAACATCTATTTTTAAAGAAAACATGTGAGTTAATATATTGACAACTTAATAATTTTGCATGTCATACAATTCTTCTTTTATTTCAAGTTTTTCAAATAAACACGTGTATTAGTAAGTTATCGAAAGAACATTACAATTATAATTCAATTTGTATGTATAATGTTGTGAATTCAATGCCAATAACAAAGTATAGATTAAGGGAAGAATAAAGAACAAGGAAGAAGAAGAACACAAGAATTGGTTATAACTGCTATTCTTTACTTTCTCTTAGAAAACAAGATTACAAGTTTACAAGAATAACAAATAACCCTCTCACCCTAAATTAGGATTTGCTGTGTGTTGCAATGATGAGAGACTAGTATGCTATTTATAATAAAACCTAACATACTAACTAATGGGCTTTTTCCACAAGGCCCATTATACAAGCTAACTTAATAATCAAGCTAACTTAACAAATTAGGGTTTAAACACTAAAACCTAATTTAACAAGCATTCTTCGACAAATACATGCTAGACCCTTTCTTCGACTACAGCATGTACTTCGATCATACTAGAGTTTGATCCAATATCCCACAAATCTCCACCTTGGACCTAACTCTACAGCATCAAGAGACACTAACTAGCTTTCTTCATGCAGCTTTATCAACTGCATACAGTGGAAAAACTTGCAACTTGGCAATGTTTTGGTGATCATATCAGCGGCATTGTGTTCTGTCGAGACCTTCAGCACTTGGACTTCTCCACGCTCGATTACCCCTCTGACGAAATGCAGCCTCACATCTATGTGCTTGGTTCGCTCATGATAGGCTGAGTTCTTCGACAGGTGTATTGCACTTTGACTATCACATTTAACAGTGATACCTTGACCTTGAAGTTTCAGTTCCTTTGCAAAACCTTCAAGCCACAATGCTTCTTTCACAGCTTCAGTTAGGGCAATATATTCTGCTTCAGTAGTTGATAAGGCAACAACCTTCTGAAGAGTTGCTTTCCAACTAATTGCTGTACCAAACATAGTGAAAACATATCCAGAAATAGATTTTCTGGAATCCATACAGCCTGCATAATCAGAGTCAACATAGCCTTCAACAGCTGCTTTACTATCTTCACCCAAGGCTCCACCATAAATTAAGACTCTGTTCAGAGACCCATTTATGTACCTTAGAATCCACTTTAACGCTTGCCAGTGAGCCTTTCCAGGATTCGCCATGTACCTGCTTACAAGACTTACTGCATATGCTATGTCGGGTCTAGTACAGACCATAGCATACATCAAAGAACCAACTATATTAGCATATGGGATGCTGTTCATATAGGTTCTTTCGACATCAGTACTGGGACATTGATCAATGCTCAGCTTGAATTGAGGGTTTGTTGGAGTCACAACAGGCTTTGAATTCGACATACCAAACTTGTCAAGAATCTTTCGTAGGTATGCCTCTTGAGATAAGCATAATTTCGACTGCTTTCTATCTCTTCGAATGTCAATTCCAAGAATCCTAGATGCAGCTCCCAGATCCTTCATGTCGAACTCCTTATTGAGTTCAGCCTTCACCCTCATTACATCTTCGACATTGTTGCTTGCTATCAGAATATCATCAACATAAAGCAACAAAATAACAAATGAATTTTCAGGTCGAAATCTGGAGTAAACACAATGGTCGAACTGACTTCTAATGAAACCTATGTGTTCCATGAACTTGTCGAATCTCTTATTCCACTGTCGAGGAGATTGTTTAAGTCCATATAAAGATTTCTTCAGTTTGCACACATAATCTTCTTTCCCCTTTTCGACATACCCTTCAGGTTGCCTCATCAGGATTGTTTCATCTAAGTCACCATACAAGAACGCAGTCTTCACATCCATTTGTTCCAGTTCAAGGTCGAACTGAGCCACCATGGCAAGCAACATTCGGATGGATCTGTGCTTCACAACAGGGGAAAATACATCATTGAAGTCGACACCTTCTTTCTGAGTGAAACCCCTTGCGACTAATCTTGCCTTGTACCTCTTCGACATTACTCCTTCAATTCCTTCCTTAACTTTGAAAATCCACTTACAGCTGACTAACCTTGCCCCAACAGGTTTCTTGATTAGTTCCCAAGTGTGATTATCATGAAGAGATTTCATCTCATCATGCATGGCCTTTAGCCATTCAGTCTTCATTCGACTCCTTATAACTTCCTTATAATCTCTAGGTTCTTCGTCTAGAACTTCACTTGCAGAGATTAAGGCATAAGCTACAAGATCTGCATATCCAAGTCTCTGAGGTGGTTTTATGACTCTTCTTTGCCTATCTCTCGACAATAGGTAGTCATCAACAGTTTCCTCAACATCATCAGAATCTTTTGTTTCTTCTTCGACTTCATCTGGGATACGCATTTCAGCATCAACATGCTCCACCTCAACAGGAATCTCTACCTGTTCCAGCTCTTCGTCAACATCATCAGTCTTCTTGAAAGCCATTTCAGTTTCATTGAAAACTACATCTCGACTGGTGATACACCTCCTGTGACCTGGCTCTAGGCACCATAGCCTATAAGCTTTCACTCCTTCAGGGTATCCCATAAACATGCATTTCAGAGCTCTAGGTTCGACCTTGTCTTGCCTAATGTGAGCATAGGCTACACAGCCAAATACTCTTAGTTTGTCGAGATCTGGTGGATGTCCCGACCAAACTTCTTCAGGTGTCTTCATATCTAACGCTGTCGAAGGACATCTGTTTATCAGATATGCTGCTGTCGAAACAGCCTCAGCCCAAAACACCTTCTTTAATCCCGCACTAGTCAACATGCATCTAACTCTCTCCAAAATAGTTCGATTAAACCTTTCAGCCAAACCATTTTGTTGTGGAGTACCTGCGGTAGTTCTGTGCCTTGCAATACCAGAGGCAACACAAAAACTGTCGAACGCCTCATTGCAAAACTCAAGGCCATTGTCGGTTCTCAACCTTTTTACCTTTCTGCCAGTTTGATTTTCGACAAGAGTCTTCCAACTTTTGAAATTCTCAAAAGTTTCATCCTTAGTCTTCTGGATGAATACCCATAACTTTCTGGAATAGTCATCTACTATGGATAGAAAATACTTTGCTCCTGAATGTGATGGACACCTTGCAGGCCCCCAAAGATCAGCATGGATGTAATCAAGGGATCCATGTGTTCTTTGTTTGCCTTTGTTGAACTTCATTCTACAGGATTTTCCAAGTACACAGGGTTCACAAAACTTCAGCTTTTCGACTTTATCTCCACCAAGCAGATTTTGTTTCCCTAATTCGACCAGACCCCTTTCACTGACATGGCCCAATCTCATGTGCCAAATTTCTGTCTTCGACAAAGGTTTCGTGGATGCAACATTTGTCGAGCCACTTACAACTTCAGCCTCAAGGGTATACAAGCCTTGTTTCTTCACGCCTCTCAAGACTTCCTTCGACCCTTTCATGACTCTCAGGATACTTTTCTCTCCTTGAAAAACATATCCTTTCTTGTCGAATTCACCAAGAGAAATCAAATTTCTCTTCAAATCAGGTACATACCTGACTTCAGTCAACAATCTTATTGACTCATCATGGAGCTTGAATCTCACAGATCCAACGCCTGCAATCTTGCAAGCTTTGTTGTTTCCCAGCAATACCGATCCACCATCTTGATCACATAATTCCTCGAACAAGTCTCTGTTTGGAGTCATGTGCCAAGTGCATCCAGAATCCATAATCCATTCCTTCGATGAGTTTTTGCTTGAAACCACAAGAACATCAGATGATTCGAAATCATCTTGGACAATAGCTGCATTGCCATTATCCTTACCTCCATGATCTTTCAGGCGTTCAGGGCACACCTTTCTTGTGTGACCTACTTTCTTACAGTGATAGCATCTAATACCAGATGTGTCACCACTATAAGATTTCGACTGATTTTTACCTTTCTTCTTGTCGAATTTTCCTTTAACAGCCAAACCTTCACCAACCGTCGAAGGTTTATGCTCCTTACGTTCGTTCAAATCCTTAGAGTACAAAGCTGATTGAACTTCTTCAAAGGTCAGGGACTCTCTTCCATACAAGAGGGTTTCTTTGAAGTGAGCATGTGATCTGGGCAAAGCGCACAATAATAACAGCGCTTGATCTTCATCATCAATCTTTACATCAATATTTTCAAGATCAAGAATCAGCTTGTTGAACATATCCAACTGCTCAGCCAACACTTTGTCTTCAATCATCTTGAATGAATACAAAGCTTGCTTCAGGTAGAGTCGATTTACCAGAGATTTGGTCATATACAAACTTTCAAGTTTCACCCATAACCCTGATGCCGTCGTCTCCTTTGATACCTGTCGAAGAACCTTATCACCAAGGCTCAACAAAATTGCGCTGTGTGCTTTCTCGATCATGGCCGTCTTCTCTCTTTCTGTTAACGCAGCGTCCATCGACGTCGCTCCCTTCAACGCTTCCAAACAACCCTGCTGAACCAGTAGGGCTTTCATCTTCAAGCGCCATAGACCGAAATCATTCACTCCGGTGAACTTTTCGATCTCATACTTTGTCGAAGGCATCTTCTCCACGCTCACCGCACCAATTTGTTGTGAATTCAATGCCAATAACAAAGTATAGATTAAGGGAAGAATAAAGAACAAGGAAGAAGAAGAACACAAGAATTGGTTATAACTGCTATTCTTTACTTTCTCTTAGAAAACAAGATTACAAGTTTACAAGAATAACAAATAACCCTCTCACCCTAAATTAGGATTTGCTGTGTGTTGCAATGATGAGAGACTAGTATGCTATTTATAATAAAACCTAACATACTAACTAATGGGCTTTTTCCACAAGGCCCATTATACAAGCTAACTTAATAATCAAGCTAACTTAACAAATTAGGGTTTAAACACTAAAACCTAATTTAACAAGCATTCTTCGACAAATACATGCTAGACCCTTTCTTCGACTACAGCATGTACTTCGATCATACTAGAGTTTGATCCAATATCCCACATATAATAATTTAGAATACAATTCAATCAATATAATCCTGAGAGAATAATGTTGTTTTTTATAGTTAAAATTGATTTAATTCTAAGTAAAAAAATAAAAAGTTTTAACAAAAAGCATGCGGGCAAAACCCGTCCCGCCCCGCCTTGGCCCGCTTTTTTAAGGCACCGAGCCAAAAACCTCAATCCAGTCCATCGAAAATGATGGGTCAAACAGGCCAACTTGGCGGGTCTTGTAACACCCCAATTCCACCACAAGCAAATTATGCAAAATAAATCAGAGTTATAAAATTTCAATCATACAAATGAATCGAGACGTCACAAATTCTTCTAACAAAATTCATTGCATTCATCGTGGATATATAACACTTTCAAAACATCGGATGAACCATCGTCATAAAATCTTTAATAAAATAATTCAACATCTACGCAACCGAATTCTTCAATAACATCTTTAAACAAAACAACAACTATGAAACATCTCATATGCAATAATCATGTATTTAAAGTTCAACAACTGAAAAACAACAGTCTAAAATCAGCAAGCGTTCACCCCTCGAGTGTTACATATCAGAGCAATTTCCTTCTTTCCACGGACATCTTCAGGAAAATACTTTCTCAAAAACTCCCTACGGAACACAGTCCAAGTAACATTCTCACCTGTAACTTCCAATTTCTGACAAGTCTTTAGCCACCAGTCATCAGCCTCGATTGCTAGCATATAGTCCCATAACAAACCTTCTGCGTTGGAGTGCAATCCATCATGCGAAAGATTCTCTCAATCTCTTTCAACCATTCCAATGCTCCGTCGGGTTCATACTTTCCATTGAACGTATATGGATTCTCTCTCTAGAAAGTCGCCAAGCTACGAGATCCAGCATTCCCGTCAGCATTCGGCTGATTTTCCATCGCATGAGCCATTGTTTCAAAAGCAGCAGCAAGAGCAGCATCATTCCTTCCAGCCATCTCAACTTCTCACTACAACATAAACAACGATTAGAACTCAAATAACAATACTCAATTGTTAGACAACTAAGACTCGACGACAAGGTCGGACCAACCTTTTGCTCTGATACTAACTTTGTAACACCCCAATTCTACCCCAAGCAAATCATACAAAATAAATCAGAGTTATAAAATTTCAATCATACAAATGAATCGGGACGTCACAAATTTTTCTAACAAAATTCATTGCATTCACCGTGGATATATAACACTTTCAAAACATCGGATGAACCATCGTCATAACATCTTTAATAAAATAATTCAACATCTACGCAGCGGAATTCTTCGATAACATCTTTAAACAAAACAACAACTACGAAACATCTCATATGCAATAATCATGTATTTAAAGTTCAACAACTGGAAAAAAACAGTCTAAAATCAGCAAGCGTTCATCCCCCCGAGTGTTACATATCAGAGCAGTGACACCGACTCGAACTATTGAAGGTAAATAGCCTTCATTCACGATTACCTGCACGTTACCAACATAAGGGCAACATTCAAACAAAATGGGTGAGATATCTAACAATATAATAAAGTGCATGATAATTAATATATTAAATTAGATCAATAGCATCACCACTTCTCATCTCATAATCGACGACAATCTCAACAATAATATACATTCATCAACATCAAAATACACCTCTTTATGAAATCATATAATGCGACTCAATATTATGCAAATGCATGTGGTACCATTGGAGCAGAACTCCTATCTCAAAAATCTTCCAATTAATAGAGGCATCAACAAGGCATAACCTTCATCTCAAAATTTGCCAATCCAGGCTATCTCAACGAGCATAAGCTCCATCTCAAAAAAGTGCAATGTATGCGACTCAACCATGAATGTAATGATAACACCCAAGTTAACAACATTTCAAATAATCTCAAAACATCTCAATTTAACAACATCTCAAAATAACAACATCTCAATCATCTCAAAACAACAACATCTCAATCCTCTCAAAACAACAACATCTCAATCATCTCAAAACAACCACATCTAAATCATCTCAAAACATCTTAATTAACAACATCTCATAACATCAAAATAATTTATTAAATATCATTTATTATCACAAAATCATCGAACACAACTTCATCAATAACATCTCACTAATACTCAACTGTATATTAATAGTACAGTAATCCATCCTGTCATTCTACTAATTTATATCGTTACTGTCACTAATCCTACTGTCGAAATCCGAACAACAGTATCTAAACGTCTCCTATTCATCATTTTGTTCAAAAGTCAGCACAACGACCAACACGGGAAATAATTCTAAATCCTAAATTGGCTACTAGGAATACACTTCCTACTCATCGTTTTAATCATCTATAATAAAGTTTATCGCGTTAGCTATTCAACGCTTCGAACGACATCTCAAACGGCATCCTCAAATTCAAGTTACAGCAATTTAAAGTTGGATCTGTCAAAAATCAAACATTAAGGGTCGACGTAAAACCCTATGGATCGACTCATCCTGCTTCATTTGTACACTATGAGTCAACACATCCTCCTTATGGATCGACTCATCCTGGATTTAAATCACAGCATGTATCGACACATGCACCTCATCGGTCGACTCATCCTGAGTCTTGCAACTACCATGCATCGACGCATCCCCTCTTTGTGTCGACTCATCCTGAGTCTTACAGCCTTCATGTATCGACACAGTCAGTTTGAGGTCAACACATCCTGCTACAGTCTGCATAATTTCTGCGTTTTCTTCTGTAATTTCACTACGGAAATTATGTTACAGTCCTACAAACCTTATTATGATCATGATAATTCATCACCTAACATTAACTTATAATACTACATCGATTACACAGCATCATGACATCATTATTCATCTAAAATTAATCAAATCTTCATCATACATCATCATACATATCCAATTCAAGAACAAAACAACAATTACCTCTAACCCCACATATAAAACATCATGAACCCAATTATAAAGCCAGAACCCCACCCTTACCTTGGATTAAAGGTCACTCTACAATTTATGGGTTGAATTCACGTTCTTGTCGTTTTCCACTTTTTCCAGCAGCTTCACGTTCTCTTCCAAATCCTTATTTCTTTCTACTGCTTCCTTCTTCTATTCCTTCTCACAAATAATAAAATAACTTATTATTTCATTATTCCTTATTTCTTATTAGGCTCAAAACCTACACCCCCTTATTACTTCTACTCTCTCAAAATAAGCCCACATTAAATAATATTACACTTTCAATATTACTTCACCACATAATATTATAATTCCAATTTAATTATAACACATCTTCATAAATATTCCAAAAATAATTTAATTAAATAATTAATTAAATTACGGGCGTTACAACTCTCCCCCACTTAGAATATTTTCACTCTAGAAAATTTACCTCAATCAAACAATTCAGGATAGAAGTCCCGCATCTTGCTCTCCAACTCCCAAGTCATGCTTTCTCCGACAGCTCCTAGCCAAACCACTTTAACCAAAACAATCTCTTTTCCCCTCAGAGTCTTCATTTCTCGATCCGCAATCCGTACAGGCATCGTCTCCACCGTAACATTATCTCGTACTTGCACATCGTCCATATGAATCACATGAGATGGATATGAAATATACTTCCGAAGTTGCGACACGTGAAACACATCATGCAAATTCGAAAGATTATGTAGTAAAGCCACTCTATAAGCAACATTCCCCACTCTCTCTGAAATCTGATACGGTCCAATAAAACAAGAAGTGAGCTTCTTAGACTTCAATGCTCGCCCAACACCAGTCACAGGTGTAACTCTCAAAAACACATGATCACCAGCTTGAAATTCTAAATCTTTCCTTCGCTTGTCATGATAACTCTTCTGTCTACTTTGTGAAGCTTTCATCTTTTCTCAAATCAACTTCACCTTCTCAGTAGTCTCACGAAAAAGTTCAGGTCCAAGTACTACACTCTCACCAGATTCATGCCAACATAACGGAGTTCTACATCTTCGACCGTACAATGCTTCAAAAGGTCCCATCCCAATACTAGAATGGTAATTGTTATTATACGTGAACTCTATCAACGGAAGATAAGTATCCCACAAACTTCCCTACTCAAGAACACATGCCCTCAACAAGTCTTCCAACGATTGAATCGTTCGTTCAGTCTGACCATCTCTCTGAGGATGATACGCTGAACTCAACCTCAACTTAGAACCCAATGCTTCTTGCAAACTCTTCCAAAAATCAGGAGTAAATCTTGGATCTCTATCTGACACAATGCACAAAGGAACACCATGCAATTTCACAATCACACTAATATAAATCTCAACCAACTTTGGCACTGGAAGACTGATGTTAATAGGAATAAAATGAGCCGACTTCGTAAGCCTATCAACAATCACCCAAATCGAATCATGTCCTATTGAAGTACTAGGCAACCCCGTCACAAAGTCCATTGAAATGATATCCCATTTCCATTCTGGAACTTCCAACGGTTGCATCAATTCTGTAGGCTTCTGATGTTCAACTTTCGACTTCTGACAAGTCAAACATGTATACACAAACCGAGCCACATCACTCTTCATCCAAGGCCACCAAAACAAACCTTTCAAATCTTGATACATCTTTGTAGCTCATGGATGAATACTCAACTTACTTCTATGGCTCTCTTCAAGTATCAATTTCTTCATCTCAGCATCATCAGGAATACAAATCCGATTACGAAATCTCAACACACCTTGCTCATCCATCTTGAAATCACTATTCTCAGATTGATCAGTCCCAACCATCAAATCTACCAGTTTCACATCAAATTTTTGAGCTCCTCTGATACTGTCTAAAAATTCATTGTTAATCTTCAACATACCCATCATAACACTCTGCGGAGTAACCTCGCAAAGTAAGCTCATATCTCTGAACTACTCAATCAATTCCAACTCTTTAATCATCATTGCTGACATATGTAAAGTCTTTCGACTCAACGCATCATCTACCACATTCGCTTTTCCTGGATGGTAATTCAAACAAAAATCATAATCCTTTAACAATTCCAACCATCTTCGTTGCCTCATATTCAACTCCTTCTGATCAAACAAATACTTCAAACTCTTATGGTCACTAAACACTTCAAATATAGAACCATAAAGATAATGCCTCCAAATCTTCAACACAAAGACAACAACAGCAAGCTCTAAATCATGCGTAGGATAGTTCTTCTCATGAGTCCTTAACTGCCTCGATGCATAAGTAACTACCTTACCATTCTACATAAGCACACCTCCCAAACCCATCTTAGAAGCATCACAATAAACCACAAAAGGCTCTTCTGGATTAGGCAACGTCAAAATCGGAGCCGACGTCAACCTCTTCTTCAATTCTGTAAAACTTTCTTCGCACTGAACATCCCAAACAAAAGTTCTACCTTTATAAGTCAACTTAGTTAATGGAAGTGACAACTTAGAAAACCCTTCAATAAACCTTCTATAATAACCAGCTAATCCCAAGAAGCTTCTAATCTCAGTAGCTAACCTCGGAGTTTCCCATCGCAACACATCATCAACCTTTGATGGATCTACAACAATGCAACTACCTGAAATCACATGACCAAGAAAACTAACCTCTTTCAGCCAGAATTCACACTTGGTCAACTTTGCATACAACTTCTTCTCTTTCAAAACTTGCAATACTACTCTTAAATGCTCAGCATGCTCTTCTTATGACTTAGAGTAAATCAAAATATAATCAATGAACACCACTACGAACCGATCCAAATAAGTATGAAAGATACAGTTCATATATTCCATGAATACTCCTGGCGCATTAGTAACACCGAAAGGCATCACTGAATACTCGTAATGTCCATAACGTATTCTAAAAGCCGTCTTCTGAATATCTTCATCCTTCACTTTAATCTGATGGTATCCCGACCTCAAATCAATCTTACTAAACACACGGGCATCCACCAATTGGTCCATCAAGTCATCTATTCTTAGAAGCGGATACTTGTTCTTAATCCTCACTTTATTCAACTGTCTATAATCAACACAAAGCCTCATACTTCTATCTTTCTTCTTTACTAACAACACTGGAGCTCCCCACGGCGATACACTTGGTCTTACAAACTTCTTTTCAAGTAACTCCTCCAATTGCTTCTTCAACTCTGACAATTCAGATGCATACATTCTGTATGGTGCTATAGACACAGGTCTGGTACCAGCTACAAGATCAATTGCAAATTCAACTTCCCTCTCTGGCGGTACATCAGGAATCTCATCAGGGAAAACCTCAGGAAATTCACACACAACCTGCAATTCCTCAATTATAACTTAAGTCTCTACAGATAGCGACGCCATCAATGAGAACATCTGTGTTTCCTCTTGCATCAACTTCCTCAACTGTCTAGCAGACAACAGACCATCTTCCTCTTCCTCAGGAGTAGAAAACTTCACCGACTTGTCATAACAGTTAATATGAACACAGTTATGCTATAACCAGTTCATACCCAAAATCGTATCCAAACCTCTTAACGGCAAACAAACCAAATCAACAACAAAGTCTTTGTCGAAGATCGACAAGGGACATTTAGCACACACAAAAAAAGTAGTCACCGACCCCTTGGCTGGAGTATCGACGACCATTTCTCCATTCAAAGAAGACAACACAAGACCCAATCTTTCAACACAATCAGCAACAATAAAATAATGCGTAGCATCAGTATCAATAATACTGATTAAAGGAATATTATTAATGAAACATGTACTTCTAATAAGTCCGTCCTCAACAGATGTCTGATCTTCAACCAAGTCAAACACTTTACCACTAGACTGAGCTCTCTTCGGTTTCGGACACTGGCTACCAATGTGTGACACCCCAAATTAATTCATGTGTTAAATAATTAGGAATTTAATTATTAAATTAATTAAAGGCTTAATTAATAATATTTTGGATTAAATGAATGAATTAATTATGGAATTAAAAAGGAAGACCGGGGGTGTAAAGTTGAATTAGAGGTGTGTGTAGTAAAAAGCTCTATTAAAATAATTACTAATTATTATTATCATTTGGCAAATAATAAAAGGAAAAGGAAAAGAAGGGTTTTGGAAAAACTCATTGTACGTGAAATTGGAGAAGAGAAGAGAAGAGAGGAGAAAGCCAAACGCCGTGAATTCAAAGGATCATCGCGAGGTAAGGGGTGATTTCGATTATTTAATATGTCTTATAGATTTTGGGATCAATAGAATTGATTAGGCATGTTAGGAATCCCAATTTAGGATTTATGAAATTCAAACCCCAATCCCATGAAATTATGTTTTGATTCAATTTGAGGTTATGAGGAAATTGTATGATGTTATGGTGTGTTGTAATCTCATTAGAATCATGTACTATAACTTGTTTTGGCAATTCTGTGAGTTGGATTCGTATGGGTATGAATTGGATGGGATTTGGAATGAGTAAATACTGTCAAAACAACAGTTTTTGACTTTTCAGGTCGCAGGAACCGGTTCCCAGTGGGGAGGAACCGAGTTCCCAGTGTAAATTTGCGAAGAAACTGACTTTTTCAACTCAGGAACCGGTTCCTGTATAGGTAGGAACCGGGTTCCAGTACATTTTCCAGAATGGGTGTTTTCTGAACTTCGCAGGAACCGGTTCCTGTATATGTAGGAACCGGGTTCTGCTGTAACTTTTTGAAAAATACTAAACTTTGAAAATTCATAACTTTCAAACCGTAAGTCCGTTTTGAGTGCCGTTTTGGACGCTATTTCTTAAATTAAATACTCTATCTTATAAAATAAGAAAAATATTATTTTATGAAAAATTATTTTAAAAAGAGTCGAATTTCCGATTTTTGGTAAATCCTGGTATTTTGTGAATGATGTAGAATCGTTGTGAAGTGTTCTGATTTGGTGAATGAGAATTGATACTCATGTGTTGTGCCTTCTATCCATTATGATTGAGATGTGATCCTGTGGTATATTGGTTTTGGCATTATTTGGAATTATGTTGTGATCATATTCCGTTGATTGATATGGCATGTTAGTGATGTACATGCATATGCATTATTTTGGTGAAGTTAATTCCCATTGTGTGGAATTTGACTTGTATTGCCGTTCACCGATACCCGAGAGTGATGGGCGGTTAGGCTGGATTCATGTCCGAGTGTGATGGACGAATCAATGATTGCTTCGGCTGGATTCATGTCCGAGTGTGATGGACGAATCGATGGTTACTGTATCCGAGTGTGATGGATCAGTGATGGTGACTTGGTCACGTGTTGGTACCACATGCATTGTGTCTGCATTTGTGTTTGCATGGAATTGTAACATGTTAGGATGTCTTCCAGTGTTACAATTCTTTGGTTGATTATTGATTTGTGCATAATGACTTGTATGACTGTAACTGTGTGTTGAATCTGAATTTATGCTAAAATGGGTGAAATAATATGCTTGTGATATAATGTTGATTGAGAAACTTATAATGCATGTTAATTATGAGAAATCTCACCCTTACTTTAATGATTTCAGATTAAAGTTAGCAGCTCAGGAGTTGGTGAGGATGGCTCTAGAGCTATGTTATTTTAGTCTGCGAGTCAGTGTCGTGCTCTGATAGGTTGTAACACTGGGGGAAACGTTTGAATGACGAGTTTTATTTTCTATTGTTTAATTTATGTTGGGAATACTTACGAAGTGAAGTTATTCCGGGTTTGAGATATTTCCGCTGTGTAGAACATGATGTTGACTTAACTATTTATAATAATAATTCCTTCAGTAAAGCATGACAACTGTAAATTTGAGGTTTTATATTTACCCTGAATTGTGACATCCTTGTTTTCCATGTTTCTCTGATTTAATTAATATATTCGCGGGTTATTTTTAGAAGAGGTGTTACAATAGTGGTATCAGAGCATAGTCGGTCTTGTCTTGTGTCGTTATCCCTTTTGTATGCGACTAGTGTAAGATGACACTGTCGATACTTGTGTGCTGATGAGGTTGTTTTGTAATGTTACAGAACAATGGCCGAAAGAGGTAACGGAAGAAACGACGATGCTCTTGCTGAAGCATTGGGAATGTTGGCTGGAGTACTCGGAGGGAACCAGTAGGAAGCTGTGATTGGTGCTGACCGACAATTGGGGAATTTTCAGAGGAATAATCCTCCGTTGTTCAAGGGTGCACATGATCCCGAAGGTGCTCAGAAGTGGTTGAAGGAGATCGAGAGGATCTTCAGAGTAATTGACTGTACTGAAGGGCTGAAGGTGAGATACGGAACTCACATGTTAGTAGAGGAAGCTGATGACTGGTGGGTTGCTACCAGAACTAAAATGGAAGAAGATGGTATTGCTTTAACTTGGGCTGTGTTCAGGAGGGCTTTTCTGAAGAGGTACTTTCCTGAGGACATCAGAGGCAAGAAGGAGATTGAGTTTCTGGAACTCAAGCAGGGTAACAAGACTGTCAGTGAGTATGCTTCGAAGTTTACTGAGTTAGCGAAGTATTATGCTCATTATGCTAACGATGCAGATGGAGAATTTTCCAAATGTATCAAGTTTGAGAATGGTCTTCGTGATGAGATTAAGCAGGGTATTCGGTATCAGCGTATCCGAAGATTTCCTGATCTGGTTGACTGTAGTAGGATTTTAGAGGAGGATCTTGCTAGCACTAAGTCGAATGCTCGAGGGCATGTCGATAGGAAGGGTAAGCAACAGATGGATCGTGGTAAGCCTTATGATAGAAATAATCAGAAATCTGGTGGTTGGAGGAAGCCTAGTGGGGGAGACTCTGGTTCTTCCATTAAGTGTTACAGATGTGGTGAAATGGGGCATAAAGCTAATGAGTGCAAGAATGATGCAAAGAAGTGTGACAACTGTGGGAAATTTGGTCATGTAGCTGCTGAGTGCAGAGTCAGAAGGATAACTTGTTACAACTGTGGTGAAGAAGGTCATACTCGTCCTCAATGTACAAAACCCAAGAAGGAACAAGCTGGTGGTAAAGTGTTTGCATTATCTGGGTCAGAGACTAAGCCAGATGATCGGCTGATTAAAGGTACATGTTTTATTAATGACATACCTTTGATTGCAATTATTGATACTGGAGCTACGCATTCTTTTATTGCTTTGGATTGTGCTAAAAGATTGAATTTGTAAATTTCTTATATGGATGGAAGTATGGTTATTGATACTCCTGCGTCGGGTTCAATGACTACTTCGTATGTTTGTAGGAATTGTCCTATTGTGATTTTTGGTAGGGGTTTCGGTATGGATTTGGTGTGCCTACCGTTAGAGCGACTTGATATCATCCTTGGAATGAACTGGTTGGGATTCAACCAGGTTCATATCAACTGTTTTACGAAGACGATTATTTTTCCTGAAGAGGTTGGTGTCGAAGATGTGACTATGTCGGTTTAACAGATGAACCTAGCTGTGAAAGATGGTGATGTGGTATTTATGTTGTATTATGCAATAGAAGCGGAGGGAAAAGCCAAGAGTGATGGATTGCCAGTGGTGAATGAATTTCCAGAGGTGTTTCCGGAAGACGTTAGTGAATTGCCACCTGAGAGGGAGGTAGAATTTACTATAGATTTGATTCCTGGAACTAGTCCGGTGTCGATGGCGCCTTACCGTATGTCGACATCTGAATTAGCGGAGTTAAAGAAACAGTTGGAGGAGTTACTTGAGAAGAAGTTTATTCGTCCGAGTGTTTCTCCGTGGGGTGCTCCGGTGTTGTTGGTTAAGAAGAAAGAAGGTTCAATGAGATTATGTGTTAATTACAGACAGCTGAATAAAGTTACAATCAAGAATCGGTATCCTTTGCCGAAGATCGATGATTTGATGGATCAATTAGTTGGAGCTCGTGTATTTAGTAAGATTGATCTGAGATCTGGATATCATCAGATTCGTGTGAAGTCAGAAGATATTCAGAAAACTGCATTTAGAACGAGGTATGGACATTACGAGTATTCTGTTATGCCGTTTGGAGTTACTAATGCACCTGGTGTTTTCATGGAGTATATGAACAGGATATTTCATCCGTATCTTGATAAGTTTGTGGTGGTGTTTATTGATGATATTCTAATTTATTCGAAGAGCGATGAAGAGCATGCAGAATATCTCAGAGTTGTGTTGGAATTGTTGAAAGAGAAGAAGCTTTATGCGAAGTTGTCCAAGTGTGAATTCTGGTTAAGCGAAGTAAGTTTTCTTGGCCATGTAATTTCCAAGAATGGAATTGTTATGGATCCTACGAAGGTAGAAGCAGTATCTCAGTGGGAAGCGCCGAAGAATGCTTCTGAGATCCGTAGCTTTCTGGGTCTTGCAGGTTATTACAGGAAGTTTATAGAAGGATTTTCCAAATTAGCGTTACCGTTGACTAAGTTGACCAGGAAGGGTCAGATGTTTGTTTGGGATGTTGAATGTGAGAAAGGATTTCAAGAGCTGAAGAGGAGGTTGACAAGTGCTCCGATCTTGATTTTGCCAAATCCGACTAAGTCTTTTGTTGTGTATTGTGACGCATCATTAATGGGATTAGGTGGTGTGTTGATGCAAGATAAGCAGGTGGTGGCTTATGCTTCGAGACAATTGAAAGTACATGAAAGGAATTATCCGACTCATGATTTGGAGTTGGCAGCTGTTGTGTTTGTTTTGAAGTTGTGGAGGCATTATTTATATGGTTCTCAGTTTGAGGTGTTCAGTGATCACAAAAGTCTGAGGTATCTCTTTGATCAGAAAGAGTTGAATATGAGGCAGAGGAGATGGTTAGAATTTCTAAAGGATTATGATTTCAGTTTGAATTACCATCCTGGTAAGGCAAACGTTGTTGCGGATGCCTTGAGTAGGAATTCCTTGCATATGTCGATGTTAATGGTCCGTGAGTTAGATTTGGTTGAGCAGTTCAGAGATTTAAGTTTGGTATGTGAAACTACTCCGAATAGTGTGAAAATGGGTATGTTGAAACTGACTAGTGGTATTCTGGAATAAATTCGGAATGGACAGAAGTCTGATGTTGGGTTAGTTGATAAATTGACATTGATCAACCAAGATCAAGGAGGCGAGTTCTGGATTGATGAGAATGGTGTTATGAGATTTGGTAATAGGGCGTGTGTTCCGGATGTTGCAGAGATTAGGAAGAGTATTCTGGAAGAAGGACATCGTAGTGGATTGAGTATTCATCCTGGTGCTACTAAAATGTACCATGATTTGAAGAAGTTGTTTTGGTGGCCGGGAATGAAAAAGGAAATTGCTGAGTTTGTGTATGCTTGTTTGGTTTGTCAGAAATCGAAGATTGAGCATCAGAAACCGTCAGGATTGATGGAACCGTTGTTTGTTCCGGAATGGAAATGGGATGGAATCTCTATGGATTTTGTGTCTGGTTTGCCAAGGACATCGAAGAATTGTGATTCTATCTGGGTTATTGTTGATCGGTTGACGAAATCTGCTCACTTTATTCCGATAAGAATGGATTATCCGATGGAAAGGTTGGCAGAATTGTATGTGGAGAAGATTGTGAGTTTGCATGGTATTCCTTCTAGTATTGTGTCGGATCGAGATCCAAGGTTTACATCTAAATTCTGGGCAGGATTGCAAGAAGCTTTGGGTACTAAGTTGCGTTTGAGTTTCGCTTATCATCCACAGACAGATGGTCAGACGGAGAGAACGATTCAGTCGTTGGAAGATTTGTTAAGAGCTTGTGTGTTGGAGAAAGGTGGAGCTTGGGATAGTTATTTACCATTGATTGAGTTTACCTACAACAATAGTTTTCATTCGAGCATTGGTATGGCTCCATTTGAGGCATTATATGGTAGGAGGTGTCGGACACCGTTGTGTTGGTATGAATCTGGAGAGAGTGTTGTGATTGGACCGGAAATTGTCCAACAGACTTCGGAAAAGATTAAGATGATTCAGGAGAAGATGAGGACTTCTCAGAGTCGTCAGAAAAGTTATCATGATAAGAGGAGGAAAGATCTTGAGTTTAGCGAAGGAGAACATGTTTTTATGAGAGTTACTCCGATGACTGGTATTGGTCGAGCTTTGAAGTCAAAGAAGTTGACTCCACGCTTTATTGGTCCGTTTCAGATTACCAAGAGAGTTGGGAAAGTTGCTTATCAGATTGCTTTGCCGCCGTCACTTGCAAATTTGCATGATGTTTTTCATGTATCCCAGTTAAGGAAGTACATTGTTGATCCGTCTCATGAGATTCGGGTAGACGATATACAGGTACGAGAGAATTTGACTGTGGAAGCGGTACCTGCGAGAATTGAGGATCGGAAGTTGAAACAGTTGCGAGGCAAGGAGATCGCGTTGGTAAGAGTGGCTTGGGGAGGACCAGCAGATGGAAATGTCACTTGGGAGCTGGAGAGCCAGATGAAGGACTCGTATCCCGAACTGTTCGTCTAAGGTATGTTTTCGAGGACGAAAACTCTTTTAGTTGGGGAGAGTTGTGACACCCCAAATTAATTCATGTGTTAAATAATTAGGAATTTAATTATTAAATTAATTAAAGGCTTAATTAATAATATTTTGGATTAAATGAATGAATTAATTATGGAATTAAAAAGGAAGACCGGGGGTGTAAAGTTGAATTAGAGGTGTGTGTAGTAAAAAGCTCTATTAAAATAATTACTAATTATTATTATTATTTGGCAAATAATAAAAGGAAAAGGAAAAGAAGGGTTTTGGAAAAACTCATTGTACGTGAAATTGGAGAAGAGAAGAGAAGAGAGGAGAAAGCCAAACGCCGTGAATTCAAAGGATCATCGCGAGGTAAGGGGTGATTTCGATTATTTAATATGTCTTATAGATTTTGGGATCAATAGAATTGATTAGGCATGTTAGAAATCCCAATTTAGGATTTATGAAATTCAAACCCCAATCCCATGAAATTATGTTTTGATTCAATTTGAGGTTATGAGGAAATTGTATGATGTTATGGTGTGTTGTAATCTCATTAGAATCATGTACTATAACTTGTTTTGGCAATTCTGTGAGTTGGATTCGTATGGGTATGAATTGGATGGGATTTGGAATGAGTAAATGCTGTCAAAACAGCAGTTTTTGACTTTTCAGGTCGCAGGAACCGGTTCCCAGTGGGGAGGAACCGAGTTCCCAGTGTAAATTTGCAAAGAAACTGAATTTTTCAACTCAGGAACCGGTTCCTGTATAGGTAGGAACCGGGTTCCAGTACATTTTCCAGAATGGGTGTTTTCTGAACTTCGCAGGAACCGGTTCCTGTATATGTAGGAACCGGGTTCTGCTGTAACTTTTTGAAAAATACTAAACTTTAAAAATTCATAACTTTCAAACCGTAAGTCCGTTTTGAGTTCCGTTTTGGACGTTATTTCTTAAATTAAATACTCTATCTTATAAAATAAGAAAAATATTATTTTATGAAAAATTATTTTAAAAAGAGTCGAATTTACGATTTTTGGTAAATCCTGGTATTTTGTGAATGATGTAGAATCGTTGTGAAGTGTTCTGATTTGGTGAATGAGAATTGATACTCATGTGTTGTGCCTGCTATCCATTATGATTGAGATGTGATCCTGTGGTATATTGGTTTTGGCATTATTTGGAATTATGTTGTGATCATATTCCGTTGATGGATATGGCATGTTAGTGATGTACATGCATATGCATTATTTTGGTGAAGTTAATTCCCATTGTGTGGAATTTGACTTGTATTTCCATTCACCGATACCCGAGAGTGATGGGCGGTTAGGCTGGATTCATGTCCGAGTGTGATGGACGAATCGATGATTGCTTCGGCTGGATTCATGTCCGAGTGTGATGGACGAATCGATGGTTACTGTATCCGAGTGTGATGGATCAGTGATGGTGACTTGGTCACGTGTTGGTACCACATGCATTGTGTCTGCATTTGTGTTTGCATGGAATTGTAACATGTTAGGATGTCTTCCAGTGTTACAATTCTTTGGTTGATTATTGATTTGTGCATAATGACTTGTATGACTGTAACTGTGTGTTGAATCTGAATTTATGCTAAAATGGGTGAAATAATATGTTTGTGATATAATGTTGATTGAGAAACTTATAATGCATGTTAATTATGAGAAATCTCACCCTTACTTTAATGATTTCAGATTAAAGTTAGCAGCTCAGGAGTTGGTGAGGATGGCTCTAGAGCTATGTTATTTTAGTCCGCGTGTCAGTGTCGTGCTCTGATAGGTTGTAACACTGGGGGAAACGTTTGAATGACGAGTTTTATTTTCTATTGTTTAATTTATGTTGGGAATACTTACGAAGTGAAGTTATTCCGGGTTTGAGATATTTCCGCTGTGTAGAACATGATGTTGACTTAAATATTTATAATAATAATTCCTTCAGTAAAGCATGACAACTGTAAATTTGAGGTTTTATATTTACCCTGAATTGTGACATCCCTGTTTTCCATGTTTCTCTTATTTAATTAATATATTCGCGGGTTATTTTTAGAAGGGGTGTTACACAATGTGCCCTTCTTCTTTAAAGTTGAAACAAACCACACTCTTGTGCTCACACTCCGATACAACATTTCCGTTCTTGCCACAACAGAAACACCTCTTCACTTCAGTAGTGCACACATTACTCTTATGTCCAGGTTTCCCACACTTAAAACAAATCACACTAGCAGGAGAATCTCCCCCACTAGTCCTTTGTCCATGAGCAACTCTCTGCTTACCCTTACCCGTTGGGGCATCATAAGGTTTACCACGATTCTGTGGGTGCTTACCCCTCTTCTCACTAACAATCTTGTAATGAGCATTATTGTCTTCCTCATAAATCCCGCAGCTATCAACCAAATCAGCAAAGACACGGATTTTCTGATATCCAACTACTTTCTTAATCTCCTGGCACAACCCGTTCTCAAACTTAATACACTTCGAAAACTCATCATTTTACTCAGCATAATGCAGATAAAACTTGGCTAACTCAGCAAACTTGGCAACATACTCAACAACAGACAGATTTCCTTGCTTCAGCTCAAGGAACTCAATTTCCTTCTTTCCACGGACATCTTCGGGAAAATAATTTCTCAAAAACTCCCTGCGGAACACAGTCCAAGTGACATTCTCACATGCAGCTTCCAATTTCTGACAAGTCTCTAGCCACCAGTCATCAGCCTCGACTGCTAGCATATAGTCCCATAACGAACCTTCTGCGCTGGAGTGCAATCCATCACGCGAAAGATTCTCTCAATCTCTTTCAACTATTCCAATGCTCTGTCGGGATCATACTTTCCCTTGAACGTAGGTGTATTCTCTCTTTGGAAAGTCGCCAAGCTACGAGATCCAACATTCCCGTCAATATTCGGCTGATTTTCCATCACATGAGCCATTGCTTCTAAAGCAGCAGCAAGAGCAGCATCATTCCTTCCAGCCATCTCAACTTCTCACTACAACATAAACAACGATTAGAACTCAAGTAACAATACTCAATTGTTAGACAACTAAGACTCGACGACAAGGTCGGACCAACCTTTTGCTCTGATACCAACTTTGTAACACCCCAATTCTACCCCAAGCAAATCATACAAAATAAATCAGAGTTATAAAATTTCAATCATACAAATGAATCAGGACGTCATAAATTTTTCTAACAAAATTCATTGCATTCACCGTGGATATATAACACTTTCAAAACATCGGATGAACCATCGTCATAACATCTTTAATAAAATAATTCAACATCTACGCAGCGGAATTCTTCAATAACATCTTTAAACAAAACAACAACTACGAAACATCTCATATGCAATAATCATGTATTTAAAGTTCAACAACTGGAAAAAAAATAGTCTAAAATCAGCAAGCGTTCATCCCCCTGAGTGTTACATATCAGAGCAGTGACACCGACTCGAACTATTGAAGGTAAATAGCCTTCATTCACGATTACCTGCACGTTACCAACATAAGGGCAACATTCAAACAGAAGGGGTGAGATATCTAACAA
Source organism: Vicia faba (assembly GCA_948472305.1). NCBI lineage: Eukaryota > Viridiplantae > Streptophyta > Magnoliopsida > Fabales > Fabaceae > Vicia > Vicia faba. The sequence goes on from CATIWC010003712.1 coordinate 24,337, forward strand.
TATAATAAAGTGCATGATAATTAATATATTAAATTAGATCAATAGCATCACCACTTCTCATCTCATAATCGGCGACAATCTCAACAATAATATACATTCATCAACATCAAAATACACCTCTTTATGAAATCATATAATGCGACTCAATATTATGCAAATGCATGTGGTACCATTGGAGCATAACTCCTATCTCAAAAATCTGCCAATTAATAGAGGCATCAACAAGGCATAACCTTCATCTCAAAATTTGCCAATCCAGGCTATCTCAACGAGCATAAGCTCCATCTCAAAAAAGTGCAATGTATGCGACTCAACCATGAATGTAATGATAACACCCAAGTTAACAACATTTCAAATAATCTCAAAACATCTCAATTTGACAACATCTCAAAATAACAACATCTCAATCATCTCAAAACAACAACATCTCAATGCTCTCAAAACAACAACATCTCAATCATCTCAAAACAACCACATCTAAATCATCTCAAAACATCTCAATTATCAACATCTCATAACATTAAAATAATTTATTAAACATCATTTATTATCACAAAATCATCGAACACAACTTCATCAATAACATTTCACTAATACTCAATTGTATATTAATAGTACAGTAATCCATCCTGTCATTCTACTAATTTATATCGTTACTGTCACTATTCCTACTGTCAAAATCCGAACAGCAGTATCTAAACGTCTCATATTCATCATTTTGTTCAAAAGTCAGCACAACGACCAACACCGGAAATAATTCTAAATCCTAAATTGGCTACTAGGATTACACTTCCTGCTCATCGTTTTAATCATCTATAATAAAGTTCATCGCGTTAGCTATTCAACGCTTCGAACGACATCTCAAACGGCATCCTAAAATTCCAGTTACAACAATTTAAAGCTGAATCTGTCAAAAATCAGACATTAAGGGTCGACGCAAAACCCTATGGATCGACTCATCCTGCTTCATCTGTACACTATGAGTCGACACATCCTCCTTATGGATCGACTCATCCTGGCTTTAAATCACAACATGTATCGACACATGCACCTCATCGGTCGACTCATCCTGAGTCTTGTAACTACCATGCATCGACGCATCCCCTCTTCATGTCGACTCGTACTGAGTCTTACAACCTTCATGTATCGACACCGTCAGTTTGAGGTTGACACATCCCGCTACAGTCTGCATAATTTTTGTGTTTTCTTCTATAATTTCACTACGGGAATTATGTTACAGTCCTACAAACCTTATTATGATCATGATAATTCATCACCTAACATTAAGTTATAATACTACATCGATTACACAACATCATGACATCATTATTCATCTAAAATTCATCAAATCTTCATCATACATCATCATACATATCCAATTCAAGAACAAAACAACAATTACCTCTAACCCCACATATCAAACATCATGAACCCAATTATAAAGCCAGAACCCCACCCTTACCTTAGATTGAAGGTCGCTCCACAATTTCCGGGTTGAATTCACGTTCTTGTCGTTTTCCACTTTTTCCAGTAGCTTCACGTTCTCTTCCAAATCCTTATTTCTTTCTACTACTTCTTTCATTTATTCCTTCTCACAAATAATAAAATAACCTATTATTTCATTATTCCTTATTTCTTATTGGGCCCAAAACCTACACCCCCTTATTACTTATACTCTCTCAAAATAAACCCACATTAAATAATATTACACTTTTAATATTATTTCACCACATAATATTATAATTCCAATTTAATTATAACACATCTTCATAAATATTCCAAAAATAATTTAATTAAATAATTAGTTAAATTAAGGGCTTACAACTCTCCTCCACTTAGAATATTTTCGCCCTCGAAAATTTACCTCAATCAAACAATTCAGGATAGGAGTCCCGCATCTTGCTCTCCAACTCCCAAGTCATGCTTTCTCCGGCAGCTCCTAGCCAAACCACTTTAACCAAAACAATCTATTTTCCCCTCAGAGTCTTCATTTCTTGATCCGCGGTCCATACAGGCATCGTCTCCACCATAAGATTATCCCGTACTTGCACATCATCCATATGAATCACATGAGATGGATCTGAAATATACTTTCGAAGTTGTGACACGTGAAACACATCATGCAAATTCGAAAGATTATGCGGTAAAGCCACTCTATAAGCAACATTCCCCACCCTCTCTTAAATCTGATACGGTCTAATAAAACGAGAACTGAACTTCTTAGACTTCAATGCTCTCCCAACACCAGTCACAGGTGTAACTCTCAAAAACACATGATCACCAGCTTGAAATTCTAAATCTTTCCTTCGCTTGTCATGATAACTCTTTTGTCTACTTTGTGAAGCTTTCATCTTTTCTCGAATCAACTTCACCTTCTCAGTAGTCTCACGAACAAGTTCAGGTCCAAGTACTACACTCTCACCAGATTCATACCAACATAACGGAGTTCTACATCTTCGATCGTACAATGCTTCAAAATGTGCCATCCTAATACTAGAATGGTAACTGTTATTATATGTGAACTCTATCAACAGAAGATAAGTATCCCACAAACTTCCCTGCTCAAGAACACATGCCCTCAACAAGTCTTCCAATGATTGAATCGTCCGTTCAGTCTGACCATCTGTCTGAGGATGATACGCTGAACTCAACCTCAACTTAGAACCCAAAGCTTCTTGAAAACTCTTCCAAAAATTAGAAGTAAATCTTGGATCTCGATCTGACACAATGCACAAAGGAACACCATGCAGTTTCACAATCACACTAATATAAATCTAAGCCAACTTCGGCACTGGAAGACTGATGTTAATAGGAATAAAATGAGCCGACTTTGTAAGCCTATCAACAATCACCCAAATCGAATCATGTCCTCTTGAAGTACTAGGCAACCCCGTCACAAAGTCCATTGAAATGCTATCCCATTTCCATTCTGGAACTTCCAACAGTTGAATCAATCCTGCAGGCTTCTGATGTTCAACTTTCGACTTCTGACAAGTCAAACATGCATACACAAACCGAGCCACATCACTCTTCATCCTAGGCCACCAAAACAAACCTTTCAAATCTTGATACATCTTTGTAGCTCATGGATGAATAATCAACTTACTTCTATGGCTCTCTTCAAGTATCACTTTCTTCATCTCAGCATCATCAGGAATACAAATTCGATTACGAAATCTCAACACACCTTGCACATCCAACTTGAAATCACTATTCTCAGATTGATCAATCCCAACCATCAAATCCCAGTTTCACATCCAATTTCTGAGCTCCTCTGATACTGTCTAAAAATTCATTGTTAATCTTCAACATACCCAGCATAACACTCTGCGGAGTAACCTCGCAAACTAAGATCATATCTCTGAACTGCTCAATCAATTCCAACTCTTTAATCATCATTGTTGACATATGTAAAGTCTTTCGACTCAATGCATCAGCTACCGCATTCGCTTTTCCTGGATGGTAATTCAAATAAAAATCATAATCCTTTAACAATTCCAACCATCTTCGTTGCCTCATATTCAACTCCTTCTGATCAAACAAATACTTCAAACTCTTATGGTCACTAAACACTTCAAATCTAGAACCATAAAGATAATTCCTCCAAATCTTCAACACAAAGACAACAACAACAAGCTCTAAATCATGCGTAGGATAGTTCTTCTCATGAGTACTTAACTGCCTCGACGCGTAAGCAACTACCTTACCATTATGCATAAGCACACCTCCCAAACCCATCTTAGAAGCATCACAATAAACCACAAAGGCTCTTCTGGATTAGGCAACGTCAAAATCGGAGTCAACGTCAACCTCTTCTTCAATTCTGTAAAACTTTCTTCGCACTGAACATCCCAAACAAAAGCTCTACCTTTACAAGTCAACTTAGTCAACGGAAGTGACAACTTAGAAAACCCTTCAATAAACCTTCTATAATAACCAGCTAATCCCAAGAAGCTTCTAATCTCAGTAGCTGACCTTGGAGTTTCCCATCGCAACACAGCATCAACCTTCGAAGGATCTACATCAATGTCACTACCTGAAATCACATGACCAAGAAAACTAACTTCTTTCAGCCAGAATTCACACTTGGACAGCTTTGCATACAACTTCTTCTCTTTCAAAACTTGAAATACTACTCTTAAATGCTCAACATGCTCTTCTTATGACTTAGAGTAAATCAAAATATCATCAATGAACACCACTACGAATCGATCCAAATAAGTATGAAAGATACGGTTCATATATTCTATAAATACTCCCGGCGCATTAGTAACACCGAAAGGCATAATTGAATACTCGTAATGTCTATAACGCGTTTTGAAATCCTTCTTCTGAATATCTTCATCCTTCACTTTAATCTGATGGTATCCCGACCTCAAATCAATCTTACTAAACACACGGGCATCCACCAATTGGTCCATCAAGTCATCTATTCTTGGAAGCGGATACTTGTTCTTAATTGTCACATTATTCAATTGTCTATAATCAACACAAAGCCTCATACTTTTATCTTTCTTCTTTACTAACAACACTGGAGCTCCCCACGGCGATACACTTGGTCTTACAAACTTCTTTTCAAGTAACTCCTCCAATTGCTTCTTCAACTCTGACAATTCAGATGCAGACATCCTGTATGGTGCCATAGACACAGGTCTGGTACCAACTACAAGATCAATTGCAAATTCAACTTCCCTCTCTGGCGGTACATCAAGAATCTCATCAGGGAAAACCTCAGGAAATTCACACACCACCTATAATTCCTCAATTATAACTTGAGTCTCTACAGATAGCGACACCATCAACTAGAACATCTGTGCTTCCTCTTGCATCAACTTCCTCAACTGTCTAGTAGACAACAAACCATCTTCCTCTTCCTCAGGAGTAGAAAACTTCACCGACTTGTCATAACAGTTAATATGAACACAATTATGCTCTAACCAGTTCATACCCAAAATCACATCCAAACCTCTTAACGGCAAACAAACCAAATCAACACAAAAGTCTCCGTCTAAGATCGACAAGGGACACTTAGCACATACAAAAGAAGTAGTCACTGACCCCTTGGCTGGAGTATCGAAGACCATTTCTCCATTCAAAGAAGACAACACAAGACCCAATCTTTCAACACAATCAACAACAATAAAATAATGCGTATCACCAATATCAATAATAGTGATTAAAGGAGTATTATTAATGAAACATGTACCTCTAATAAGTCCGTCCTCAAAAGCTGTCTGATCTTCAACCAAGGCAAACACTTTACCACTAGACTGAGCTCTCTTCGGTTTCATACACTGGCTACCAATGTGCCCTTCTTCTTTACAGTTGAAACAAACTACACTCTTGTGCTTACACTCCGATTTAACATTTCTGTTCTTGCCACAACGGAAACACCTCTTCACTTCAGTAGTGCACACATTACTCTTGTGTCCAGGTTTCCCACACTTAAAACAAATCACACCAGCAGGAGCATCTCCCCCACTAGTCCTCTGTCCATGAGCAACTCTCTGCTTACCCTTACTCGCCGGGGCATCATAAGGTTTACCATGATTTTGTGGGTGCTTACCCCTCTTCTCACTAATAATCTTGTAATGAGCATTATTGTCTTCCTCATAAATCCTGCAGCTATCAACCAAATCAACAAAGGCACAAATTTTCTGATATCCAACTGCTTTCTTAATCTCCGGGCGCAACCCGTTCTCAAACTTAATACACTTCGAAAAATCAGCATTTTCCTCAGCGTAATGCGGATAAAACTTGGCCAACTAAGCAAACTTGGCAGCATACTCAACAACAGACAGATTTCCTTGCTTCAGCTCAAGGAACTCAATTTCCTTCTTTCCACGAACATCTTCAGGAAAATACTTTCTCAAAAACTCCCTACGGAACACAGTCCAAGTGACATTCTCACCTGCAGCTTCCAATTTCTGACAAGTCTCTAGCCACCAGTCATCATCCTCGACTGCTAGCATATAGTCCCATAACGAACCTTCTGCGCTGGAGTGCAATCTATCACACGAAAGATTCTCTCAATCTCTTTCAACCATTCCAATGCTCCGTCAGGATCATACTTTCCCTTGAACGTAGGTGGATTCTCTCTCTGGAAAGTCTCTAAGCTACGAGATCCAGCATTCCCGTCAGCATTCAGCTGATTTTCCATCGCATGAGCCATTGCTTCTAAAGCAGCAGCAAGAGCAGCATCATTCCTTCCAGCCATCTCAACTTCTCACTACAACATAAACAACAATTAGAACTCAAGTAACAATACTCAATTGTTAGACAACTAAGACTCGACGACAAGGTCAGACCAACCTTTTGCTCTGATACCAACTTTGTAACACCCCAATTCTACCCCAAGCAAATTATGCAAAATAAATCACGAGTTATAAAATTTCAATCATACAAATGAATCGGGACGTCACAAATTCTTCTAACAAAATTCATTGCATTCATCATGGATATATAACACTTTCAAAACATCGGATGAACCATCGTCATAACATCTTTAATAAAATAATTCAACATCTACATAATGGAATTCTTCAATAACATCTTTAAACAAAACAACAACTACGAAACATCTCATATGCAATAATCATGTATTTAAAGTTCAACAACTGAAAAACAACAGTCTAAAATCAGCAAGCGTTCATCCTCCCGAGTGTTACATATCAGAGCAATAACACCGACTCAAACTACTGAAGGTAAACAGCCTTCACTCACGATTACCTGCATGTTACCAACATAAGGGCAACATTCAAACAGAAGGGGTGAGATATCTAACAATATAATAAAGTGCATGATAATTAATATATTAAATTAGATCAACAACATCACCACTTCTCATCTCATAATCAACGACAATCTCAACAATAATATACATTCATCAACATCAAAATACACCTCTTTATGAAATCATATAATGCGACTCAATACTATGCAAATGCATGTGGTACCATTGGAGCAGAACTCCCATCTCAAAAATTTTCCAATTAATAGAGGCATCAACAAGGCATAGCCTTCATCTTAAAATTTGCCAATTCAGGTCATCTCAACGAGCATAAGCTCCATCTCAAAAAAAATGCAATGTATGCGACTCAACCATGAATGTAATGATAACACCCAAGTTAACAACATTTCAAATCATCTCAAAACATCTCAATTTAATAACATCTCAAAATAACAACATCTCAATCATCTCAAAACAACAACATCTCAATCCTCTCAAAACAACAACATCTCAATCATCTCAAAACAACCACATCTAAATCATCTCAAAACATCTCAATTAACAACATCTCATAACATCAAAATAATTTATTAAACATCATTTATTATCACAAAATCATCGAACACAACTTCATCAATAACATCTCACTAATACTCAATTGTATATTAATAGTACAGTAATCCATCTTGTCATTCTACTAATTTATATTGTTACTGTCACTAATCCTACTGTCAAAATCCGAACAGCAGTATCTAAATGTCTCCTATTCATCATTCTATTCAAAAGTCAGCACAACGACCAACACGAGAAATAATTCTAAATACTAAATTGGCTACTAGGATTACACTTCCTACTCATTGCTTTAATCATCTATAATAAAGTTCATCGCGTTAGCTATTCAACGCTTTGAACGACATCTCAAACGGCATCCTAAAATTCAAGTTACAGCAATTTAAAGCCGAATCTGTCAAAAATTAGACATTAAGAGTCGACACAAAACCCTATGGATCGACTCATCCTGCTTCATCTGTACACTATGAGTCGACACATTCTCCTTATGGATCGACTCATCATGGCTTTAATCACAGCATGTATCGACACATGCACCTCACCGGTCGACTCATCCTGAGTCTTGCAACTACCATGCATCGACGTATCCCCTCTTCGTGTCGACTCATCCTGAGTCTTACAGCCTTCATGTATCGACACAGTCAGATTGGGGTCGACACATCCTGCTACAGTCTGCATAATTTCTGTGTTTTCTTCTTTAATTTCACTACGGGAATTATGTTACAATCCTACAAACCTTATTATGATCATGATAATTCATCATCAAAACATTAACTTATAATACTACATCGATTACACAACATCATGACATCATTATTCATCTAAAATTCATCAATCTTCATCATACATCATCATAAATATCCAATTCAAGAACAAAACATCAATTACCTCTAACCCCACATATCAAATATCATGAACCCAATTATAAAGTAAGAACCCCACCCTTACCTTGGATTGAAGGCCACTCTACAATTTCCGGGTTGAATTCACATTCTTGCTGTTTTCCACTTTTTCCAGCAGCTTCACGTTCTCTTCAAATCCTTATTTCTTTCTACTGCTTCCTTCTTCTATTCCTATCACACTAATAATAAAATAACCTATTATTTCATTATTCCTTATTTCTTATTGGGCTCAAAACCTACACCCCCTTATTACATCTATTCTCTCAAAATATGTCCACATTAAATAATATTACACTTTTAATATTATTTCACCACATAATATTATAATTCCAATTTAATTATAACACATCTTCATAAATATTCCAAAAATAATTTAATAAAATAAT
>CATIWC010003713.1:0-34863 GCA_948472305.1 Vicia faba
ACTTTTATAATAATAATAATGCATTTCAATAAAAATAACACTATTACAACTAAATGTATAAATGTATAATAGTAATAAGGCATATGAGAGAACCAATAATATACCTGTTAGAATACAAAATGGTTTTAATTATACCTTATTAAATTTATATATTGTATAATTATTATCTATCAAATAACAATTGTTTTAAAATAATTTCATAAAACTTTGTAACATTTCATTACTTTATACATAAATTATAAATTATATCATACCCTACTTTCAATTTATTTAAGAAACATCATTAACATTAATTATTATTCTGGTATTTCATTTCTTTTCTTGTATTTCTTCTTTTTATATATATGGATAAGAATAAATACATTTCAACAAACAATTTATATATATATATATATATATATATATATATATATATATATATATATATATATATATATATATATATATATATATATATATATATATATATATATATATATATATATATTTGTTTTCTAAGAAAATGAAGGCTCTTGAAATATATTTATATTCTTAATTTAATTATAAGGAAAAATATATCAAATGCATCAATATTAGTATTGATGGAAACTCTTTATTAACTAAAAAATGTGAAGATGTGAATTTTGAAATCTTGTTTTTATTTAATAAAAACTTATTTAAATATTTCTATGTTGTTTCAATCTAAAATATTATTTAAATATAAAGGATTGTGTAAACATATATAAAACATACATTTCCCTTATACCTATTCCCCAACTCTTTCCTTTGGATGAGTTTTAGTTTTATCATCTAATTTATTTTTGCAATCTCACAAAAAATCAATAAAATAGAGAAATCTAGATTTTGGGGTGTTACATATAGCTAAATGTCTTGTGTCTAGATTGGATGTAATTAACCGTACTCATATGTATTTATTTTTATCTTTGTTATGAGAACTAGTTATAAATAAATATATATGTTATCTTTGTTTCATGTTAATTTTACGGGTTGAATCATTATTGAGAAATATCTTTCAAGTCATGTCCTAAGATTATCATATATCAAAGGCCAAAGTCTAGATATAGATTTGGAGTTTGATATTCACTTGTATCAAGTCTTAATGTCATTATATTGTTTAATAGGTTGAGAGACCATCGATTAAACAATACGGTAAAACCCACAACAACGGTTAGACATAAGCGGTGTTGAAGAGTGATACATGACTATAAAGATTAATTACTAAGTTCAAATGTGATATTAGTCAAATACATATGAAATAGGTTAATGAAATCTAATCATGGCATGTTTCTTTACTCGTTAATTTCGTAAGCATTTACCATTGTTACATTTTGTTATAAATCGTTACTTTTCACAATCAAAACTTTTATGAATCTTTCCTAAAAATCATATTAATTATGGACGGAAGTTATATCTCACTAAATCATGTTGAGACAATACATCAATACTTACCCACTAAAGATAAATTCATCAGTAAACAAATTATTTTATTTATATTTTGTGTAAAAAATTTAACAACTTGTAAAAAAATCCATCTATCTTACCCCTCAGTCTTATTGATAAATCAAGAGGTATGATGCACTAGTTTTTAAAATAATAAAATGCAGAAGTTGAGGTCCGAACCCTTGTGCAAATAACGTTACCCCTTGGTTTTTAAAACACTAAGGGATAAAATGGTAGTTTTCATGATGCCCTTCGTTACCCTCGCTTCGGTAGCTAATGTAAAATGCATTTCATGTCCGAGGTGAAATGTGTTTTTTGTAGTAGTGATTTAGAAGAAAATTCCATTATCCTTAGAATATTTTATAACTTCATAAAGATTAAAACTTACTTCTTCATTATGCATTGTGACCTTCATTTTCCCATTGTCCACATTGATCATGATTCATGTTTTTTTCATGAATGTTTTTCCTAGTTTTAGAGGCACTTCATTATCTTCTTCAATATCCATGACCATGAAATCAATCGGAAAGACGAACTTATCTACTTTTACTAGTAACTCTTCAAAAATACATGAGGGGTGTTTTACATACTAATCTGCCTGCTGCAAAAGTCATCCTTGTCTTTTTCAATTCGAGGTCGCCAATCTTTTTAACAACTAATAATGGCATAAGATTGATACTAGCTCCCAAGTCAATGAGCACTTTTACAACACTAACAGTTCCAATCATGACATGTATTATTACTCTTCGTGTGTTAGCTTCTTTTTGGGAAGTGTACGTTAAATGATTAAACTTCTACTAACTTATAATTGAAATGTATCTTCATCAATTACTTTCATTTTTTGTGAGGATGTATTTCTTGAATTTTGCATAAATAGGCACCTGCTGCAAGGATTTTGAGAATGGAATGTTTATCCCCAGCTGTTTAAAAAGCTCAAGAATCCTTGCATATTTTCTTTCCTTATTCTTTTGTAAGATTATGAGGGTTAGGTAAATTCTTTACTAGAAATATTTCTATTTTTTTCTTTTTCTTCTTTTTTATTTTCTTTATTTTTTATTTTCTTTCTTTTCTTCTTTTTCTACTCATTTTCTTCTCCTCTTTTTTTATTTCTTTTTCTTCTTTCTCTTTTTTTTCTTCTTGTGTTACCACCTCTACCACTTCTAGTAATGACAATCTTGCATTGTTCTCTTTTCTTATCTACTATTTTGTTCACCAAATTTCCAATGTGAGTCATGAGCTCTTAAATGAGTTCTTTTGCATTCTTTTAAGAAGAAGCAGTTGCTCTCAGAAATTGAGTGTGATTTTCTTCCATAGTTGTTTTGTTTTGTTTTGTTTCTTCCATAGTGCGAGTTTTGATTGTTTCTTTGTTTTTATTTTATTTTTTTACCAATTATAAATTCAAGATTTTATAGCTTTTATGCCATTTGTATTACACCATTTTCATTTTGGTGGATTTCTTTTTCTTTTATGAATGCCATTTGAGACGGCTTATTCTTTTTTTCCTATCACATCATCTAACTTCTAAAGTGAGATGTAAAAAACTATATTTAAACCAAGGATGAGATTACAAAAACAAATTAGATGATAAAACTAAAAACTCATCAAAATGAAAGAGGTTGAGAATAGGTATAAGGGAAATGTTTATTTTAAATAAGTTTACCAAATCTTTTATATTTAAATAAAATTTTATATTTAAACAACAGAGAAATATTTAATTGAGTTTTTATTAAATCAAGACAAGATTTTAAAATTCATATCTTCATATTTTTTAGCTAATAAAGAGTTTCCATAAATACTAATATTGATTCATTTGATATATTTTTCTTTATAGTTAAATTAAGAATGTAAAGATATTTCAAGAGCATTCATTTTCTTAGAAAACAAACATATATATATATATATATATATATATATATATATATATATATATATATATATATATATATATATATATATATATATATATATATATATATATATATATATATATATATATATATATATATATATATATATATATATAACTTGTTTGTTGAAATGTATTTATTCTTATCCATATGTAAAAAAAACAAGCAACACAAGAAAAGAAATAAAATGTCCGAATAATCATTAATGTTAATGATGTTTCTCAAATAAATTGAAAGTGTCCTCCGATATAATTTATAATTTGTGTATAAAATACTGAAATGTTAAAAAAATTTATGAAATTATTTTAAAACATTATTATTTGATAGATAATAATTATACAATATATAAATTTAATAAGGTATAATTAAAACCATTTTGTATTTTAACAGGTATAAAAGTTGTTTGATGAAATGTATTTATTCTTACCCATATGTAAAAAAACAAGCAATACAAGAAAATATATAAAATGTCAGAATAATCATTAATGTTAATGATGTTTCTCAAATAAATTGAAAGTGTCCTCCGATATAATTATAATTTGTGTATAAAATAGTGAAATGTTACAAAATTTTATGAAATTATTTTAAAACAACTGTTATTTGATAGATAATAATTATACAATATATAAATTTAATAAGGTATAATTAAAACCATTTTGTATTTTAACAGGTGTAAAGTTGTTTGTTGAAATGTATTTATTCTTATCCATATGTAAAAAAACAAGCAATACAAGAAAAGAAATAAAATGTCATAATAATCATTAATGTTAATGATGTTTCTCAAATAAATTGAAAGTGTCCTCCAATATAATTTATAATTTGTGTATAAAATAGTGAAATGTTACAAAATTTTATGAAATTATTTTAAAACAATTGTTATTTGATAGATAATAATTATACAATATATAAATTTAATAAGGTATAATTAAAACCATTTTGTATTTTAACAGGTATATTATTGATTATCTTATATGCATTATTATTATTATTATTATAAAAGTTATATTATACATTTAGTTGTAATATTTTTTTTTTATTGAAATGCATTATTATTATTATAAAAGTCATATTTAATTCATGAGAAAGAATGAAAAACAATTTTGTAAGAATTATCTAATATTTAAAATTAGTTTTTAACATATATAATTTCATTTGTTCATAAACAATAATTATTATTATTTCATGACATGCCCAATTTAAGGAGTTATATTTAATACATGAAAAATGAAAAATAAAGTATTCATATACATAATATATGGGTGGTGATATGCATGTAGTCCGTAATGTTCTTTGCAATTGAAGGAAATGATCTACAATGGTCATAATTAATTCATGAGAATGAAAAATAAACAATTGTATATGATTTTCTTGTTATTTAAAATTAATTTCTTAAATCTTAATGTTAATGATATAGTTGTTGTGTTTTTATTTTTTGAATTAATACTTATAAGACTTGAATTTATAAATGAAAAGTAAACTAATCATTTTAGGTTAAATTTAAAATTAAATTATCAATTAGGAATATCTAAATTGATCTCATATTTGAACATTTTTTCAATTAAATTTCATTATTATCACAACATTTTCCTCTACAGTTAGAGGAATAAAGCTGAATTTTAATTTTATATCCAACTTTTACAATTTTATAGTAGATGTATCATGATAAAAAAAAGAATATAATATAAAATATAAGTATTGTTTAGAATCTTTTTAACAATAACTATATTTATATTATAATAATCAAACAAAATTCAAGCTTGAAGAATTAAACAAAATACAAGAACTTACTAAAAACCTACTCAAAACAAATTGTATTCAATGAGAAAAATTAAAACTTGAATATTTCAGTTCAAAATATTTCAATTAAATGTTTAGGATCATGTTGACAACAAGAAGTCTACTAATGATATGTGTGGAAAATAAAAAAGACTCAAGTTGTGCCATGAATCATAGACTTATTTGATCCAAATATTAATATCAATCTTATGTCATTTAATATTATAGTAAAGGTGTGAACTCATATAAAAAAAATATATTAACAATAATGCAACTTAAATTTCAAGTCTTCAAGTTTGGATTTTGTTTGATTATTATAATAAAAATATAGTTATTGTTTAAAAGATTCTAAACAACACTTATATTTTATATTATATTCTTTTTTTATCATGATACATTTACTATAAAATTGAAAAGTTGGATATAAAATTAAAATTCCGCTTTATTCCTCTAATTCAAGAGGAAAAATATTGTGATAATAATGAAATTTAGTTGGAAAAATGTTCAAATATGAGATCTATATAAATATTCGGAATTGATAATTTAATTTTCAATTTAACCTAAAATGGTTAGTTTACTTTTCATTTGTTAATTCAAGTCTTATCAGTATTAATTCAAAAAATAAAAACACAACTACTATAAAATTAAAATTATGATTTAAAACATTATTACTTATTATTTTCTCGGCCTCATAACTGCAAAGTATGATGTATTCAATGACAAAAATTAAACAAGTTAAAAATTTCAGTTCAAAATATTTCAATTATATGTTTAGGATCATATTGACGACACGGAGAATAAAAACCACTCAAGTTGTGCCATGAATCATAGGCTTAATTGATCATAATATTGATATCAATCTTATGCCATTCAATATTATAGTAAAGATGTGAGCCCATATAAAAAGAAATATAGTCACAATAATGCAACTTAAACTTTCTAGTCTTCAAGCATTGATATTCTTTGATTATTATAATAAAAATATAGTTATTGTCAAAAAGATTATAAACAACACTTATATTTTATATTATATTATTTTTTTATCATCATACATCTACTATAAAATTGGAAAGTTGTATATAAAATTTAAATTCAGCTTTATTCCTCTAATTCTAGAGGAAAAATGTTGTTATAATAATGAAATTTAGTTGGAAAAATATTCAAATATGAGATCAATTTAGATATTCCTAATTGATAATTTAATTTTATATATAACCTAAAATGATTAGTTTACTTTTTAGTTATAAATTCATGTCTTACCGGTATTAACTCACAAAAAAGAAACACAACTACTATATCATTAAAATTAAGATTTAAATAATTAATTTTAAATAATAAGCAAATTATATACAATTGTTTCTCTTTCATTCTCATGAATTAATTATGACTATTGTAGATCATGCCCTTCAATTGCAAAGATTATTACGGACTACATGCACATAACCATTAATATATTTTGTATATGAATAATTTATTTCTCATTTTTCATATATTAAATACAACTCTTAAAATTGTGCATGTCATGAAATAATTAATATTATTGCTTATCGGCAAATGAAATAATAGATGTTAAAAACTAATTTTAAATATTAGTTAATTCTTACAAAATTGTTTTTCATTCTTTCTCGTGGATTAAATATGACTTTTATAATAATAATAATGCATTTCAATAAAAATAACACTATTACAACTAAATGTATAAATGTATAATAGTAATAATGCATATGATAGAACCAATAATATACATGTTAGAATACAAAATGGTTTTAATTATACCTTATTAAATTTATATGTTGTATAATTATTATCTATCAAATAACAATTGTTTTAAAATAATTTCATAAAACTTTGTAACATTTCATTACTTTATACATAAATTATAAATTATATCATACCCTACTTTAAATTTATTTGAGAAACATCATTAACATTAATTATTATTCTGGTATTTCATTTCTTTTCTTGTATTTCTTCTTTTTATATATATATGGATAAGAATAAATACATTTCAACAAACAATTTTTATAATTATATATATATATATATATATATATATATATATATATATATATATATATATATATATATATATATATATATATATATATATATATATATATATAGTATATATATATATATATATATATATATATATATATATATATATATATATATATATATATATATATATATATATTTGTTTTCTAAGAAAATGAAGGCTCTTGAAATATATTTATATTCTTAATTTAATTATAAGGAAAAATATATCAAATGCATCAATATTAGTATTGATGGAAACTCTTTATTAACTAAAAAATGTAAAGATATGAATTTTGAAATCTTGTTTTTATTTAATAAAAACTCATTTAAATATTTCTATGTTATTTCAATCTAAAATATTATTTAAATATAAAGAATTGTGTAAACATATATAAAACATACATTTCCCTTATCCCTATTCCCCAACTCTTCCTTTGGATGAGTTTTAGTTTTATCGTCTAATTTATTTTGGGAATCTCACAAATAATCAATAAAATAGAGAAATCTAGATTTTGGGGTGTTACATATAGCTAAATGCCTTGTGTCTAGATTGGATGTAATTAACCGTACTCGTATGTATTTATTTTTATCTTTGTTATGAGAACTAGTTATAAATAAATATATATGTTATCTTTGTTTCATGTTAATTTTACGGTTTGAATCATTATTGAGAAATATCTTTCAAGTCATGTCCTAAGATTATCATACATCAAAGGCCAAAGTCTAGATATAGATTTGGCGTTTGATATTCATTTGTATCAAGTCTTAATGTCATTATATTGTTTAATAGGTTGAGAGACTATCGATTAAACAATACGGTAAAACCCGCAACAACGGTTAGACATAAGCGGTGTTGAAGAGTGATACATGACTATAAAGATTAATAACTAAGTTCAAATGTGATATTAGTCAAATACATATGAAATAGGTTAATGAAATCTAATCATGGCATGTTTCTTTACTCGTTAATTTCGTAAGCATTTACCATTTTTACATTTTGTTATAAATCATTACTTTTCACAATCAAAACTTTTATGAATCTTTCCTAAAAATCATATTAATTATGGACGAAAGTGATATCTCACTAAATCATGTTGAGACAATACATCAATACTTACCCACTAAAGAGAAATTCATCAGTAAACAAATTATTATATTTATATTTTGTGTAAAAAATTTAACAACTTGTAAAAAAATCCATCTATCTTACCCCTCAGTCTTATTGATAAATCAAGAGGTATGATGCACTAGTTTTTAAAATAATAAAATGCAGAAGTTGAGGTCCGAACCCTTGTGCAAATAACGTTACCCCTCGGTTTTTAAAACACTAAGGGATAAAGGGGTAGTTTTCATGAAGCCTTTTGTTACCTCGCTTTGGTAGCTAATGTAAAGTGCATTTCATGTCCGAGGTGAAATGTGTTTTTTGTAGTAGTGATTTAGAAGAAAATTCCATTATCCTTAGAATATTTTATAACTTCATAAAGATTAAAACTTACTTCTTCATTATGCATTGTGACCTTCATTTTCCCATTGTCCACATTGATCATGATTCATGTTTTTTTCATGAATGTTTTTCCTAGTTTTAGAGGCACTTCATTATCTTCTTCAATATCCATGACCATGAAATCAATCGGAAAGACGAACTTATCTACTTTTACTAGTAACTCTTCAAAAATACATGAGGGGTGTTTTACATACTAATCTGCCTGCTGCAAAGTCATCCTTGTCTTTTTCAATTCGAGGTCGTCAATCTTTTTAACAACTAATAATGGCATAAGATTGATACTATCTCCCAAGTCAATGAGCACTTTTACAACACTAACAGTTCCAATCATGACATGTATTATTACTCTTCGTGTGTTAGCTTCGTTTTGGGAAGTGTACATTAAATGATTAAACTTCTACTAACTTATAATTGAAATGTATCTTCATCAATTACTTTCATTTTTTGTGAGGATGTATTTCTTGAATTTTGCATAAATAGGCACCTGCTGCAAGGATTTTGAGAATGGAATGTTTATCCACAGCTGTTTAAAAAGCTCAAGAATCTTTGCATATTTTCTTTCCTTATTCTTTTGTAAGATTATGAGGGTTAGGTAAATTCTTTACTAGATATATTTCTATTTTTTACTTTTTCTTCTTTTTTATTTTCTTTATTTTTTATTTTCTTTCTTTTTTATTTTCTTTCTTTTCTTCTTTTTCTACTCATTTTCTTCTCCTCTTTTTTTTCTTCTTGTGTTACCACCTCTACCACTTCTGGTAATGACAATCTTGCATTGTTCTTTTTTCTTATCTACTATTTTGTTCACCAAATTTTCAATGTGAGTTATGAGCTCTTAAATAAGTTCTTTTGCATTCTTTTAAGAAGAAGCAGTTGCTCTCAGAAATTGAGTGTGATTTTCTTCCATAGTTGTTTTGTTTTGTTTTGTTTCTTCCATAGTGCGAGTTTTGATTGTTTCTTTGTTTTTATTTTATTTTTTTAACAATTATAAATTCAATATTTTATAGCTTTTATGCCATTTGTATTACACCATTTTCATTTTGGTGGATTTCTTTTTCTTTTATGAATGCCATTTGAGACGGCTTATTCTTTTTTTCCTATCACATCATCTAACTTCTAAAGTGAGATGTAAAAAACTATATTTAAACCAAGGATGAGATTACAAAAACAAATTAGACGATAAAACTAAAAACTCATCAAAATGAAAGAGGTGGAGAATAGGTATAAGGGAAATGTTTATTTTAAATAAGTTTACCAAATCTTTTATATTTAAATAAAATTTTATATTTAAACAACAGAGAAATATTTAATTGAGTTTTTATTAAATCAAGGCAAGATTTTAAAATTCATATCTTCATATTTTTTAGTTAATAAAGAGTTTCCATAAATACTAATATTGATTCATTTGATATATTTTTCTTTATAGTTAAATTAAGAATGTAAAGATATTTCAAGAGCATTCATTTTCTTAGAAAACAAATAAACAAATATATATATATATATATATATATATATATATATATATATATATTTATATATATAACTTGTTTGTTGAAATGTATTTATTCTTATCCATATGTAAAAAAACAAGCAACACAAGAAAAGAAATAAAATGTCCGAATAATCATTAATGTTAATGATGTTTCTCAAATAAATTGAAAGTGTCCTCCGATATAATTTATAATTAGTGTATAAAATAGTGAAATGTTAAAAAAATTTATGAAATTATTTTAAAACATTATTATTTGAGAGATAATAATTATACAATATATAAATTTAATAAGGTATAATTAAAACCATTTTGTATTTTAACAGGTATAAAAGTTGTTTGATGAAATGTCTATATTCTTATCCATATGTAAAAAAATAAAGCAATACAAGAAAAGAAATAAAATGTCAGAATAATCATTAATGTTAATGATGTTTCTCAAATAAATTGAAAGTGTCCTCCGATATAATTTATAATTTGTGTATAAAATAGTGAAATGTTACAAAATTTTATGAAATTATTTTAAAACAAGTGTTATTTGATAGATAATAATTATACAATATATAAATTTAATAAGGTATAATTAAAACCATTTTGTAGTTTAACAGGTGTAAAGTTATTTGTTGAAATGTATTTATTCTTATCCATATGTAAAAAAACAAGCAATACAAGAAAAGAAATAAAATGTCATAATAATCATTAATGTTAATGATGTTTCTCAAATAAATTGAAAGTGTCCTCCAATATAATTTATAATTTGTGTATAAAATAGTGAAATGTTACAAAATTTTATGAAATTATTTTAAAACAATTGTTATTTGATAGATAATAATTATACAATATATAAATTTAATAAGGTATAATTAAAACCATTTTGTATTTTAACAGGTATATTATTGATTATCTTATATGCATTATTATTATTATTATTATTATAAAAGTTATATTATACATTTAATTGTAATAGTGTTTTTTATTGAAATGCATTATTATTATTATAAAAGTCATATTTAATTATGAGAAAGAATGAAAAACAATTTTGTAAGAATTATCTAATATTTAAAATTAGTTTTTAACATATATAATTTCATTTGTTCATAAACAATAATTATTATTATTTCATGACAGGCCCAATTTAAGGAGTTATATTTAATACATGAAAAATGAAAAATAAAGTATTCATATACATAATATATGGGTGGTGATATGCATGTAGTCCGTAATGTTCTTTGCAATTGAAGGAAATGATCTACAATGGTCATAATTAATTCATGAGAATGAAAAATAAACAATTGTATATGATTTTCTTGTTATTTAAAATTAATTTCTTAAATCTTAATGTTAATGATATAGTTGTTGTGTTTTTATTTTTTGAATTAATACTTATAAGACTTGAATTTATAAATGAAAAGTAAACTAATCATTTTAGGTTAAATTTAAAATTAAATTATCAATTAAGAATATCTAAATTGATTTCATATTTGAATATTTTTTCAATTAAATTTCATTATTATCACAACATTTTTCCTCTACAGTTAGAGGAATAAAGCTGAATTTTAATTTTATATCCAACTTTTACAATTTTATAGTAGATGTATCATGATAAAAAAAAAAGAATATAATATAAAATATAAGTATTGTTTAGAATCTTTTTAACAATAACTATATTTATATTATAATAATCAAACAAAATTCAAGCTTGAAGAATTAAACAAAATACAAGAACTTACTAAAAACCTACTCAAAACAAATTGCATTCAATGAGAAAAATTAAAACTTGAATATTTCAGTTCAAAATATTTCAATTAAATGTTTAGGATCATGCTGACAACAAGAAGTCTACTAATGATATGTGTGGAAAATAAAAAAGACTCAAGTTGTGCCATGAATCATAGACTTATTTGATCTAAATATTAATATCAATCTTATGTCATTTAATATTATAGTAAAGGTGTGAACTCATATAAAAAAAATATATTAACAATAATGCAACTTAAATTTCAAGTCTTCAAGTTTGGATTTTGTTTGATTATTATAATAAAAATATAGTTATTGTTTAAAAGATTCTAAACAACACTTATATTTTATATTATATTCTTTTTTTATCATGATACATTTACTATAAAATTGAAAAGTTGGATATAAAATTAAAATTCCGCTTTATTCCTCTAATTCAAGAGGAAAAATATTGTGATAATAATGAAATTTAGTTGGAAAAATGTTCAAAATATGAGATCCATATAAATATTCGGAATTGATAATTTAATTTTAAATTTAACCTAAAATGGTTTAGTTTACTTTTCATTTATTAATTCAAGTCTTATCAGTATTAATTCAAAAAATAAAAACACAACTACTATAAAATTAAAATTAAGATTTAAAACATTATTACTTATTATTTTCTCGGCCTCATAACTGCAAAGTATGATGTATTTCAATGACAAAAATTAAACAAGTGAAAAATTTCAGTTCAAAATATTTCAATTATATGTTTAGGATCATATTGACGACACGGAGTCTACTAATGATATGTGTGGAAAATAAAAACCACTCAAGTTGTGCCATGAATCATAGGCTTAATTGATCATAATATTGATATCAATCTTATATCATTCAATATTATAGTAAAGACGTGAGCCCATATAAAAAGAAATATAGTCACAATAATGCAACTTAAACTTTCTAGTCTTCAAGCATTGATTTTCTTTGATTATTATAATAATAATATAGTTATTGTCAAAAAGATTATAAACAACAGTTATATTTTATATTATATTATTTTTTATCATCATACATCTATTATAAAATTGGAAAGTTGTATATAAAAATTTAAATTCAGCTTTATTCCTCTAATTCTAGAGGAAAAATGTTGTATAATAATGAAATTTAGTTGGAAAAATATTCAAATATGAGATCAATTTAGATATTCCTATTGATAATTTAATTTTATATATAACCTAAAATGATTAGTTTACTTTTTAGTTATAAATGCATGTCTTACCGGTATTAACTCACAAAAAGAAACACAACTACTATATCATTAAAATTAAGATTTAAATAATTAATTTTAAATAATAAGTAAATCATATACAATTGTTTCTCTTTCATTCTCATGAATTAATTATGACTATTGTAGATCATTGCCCTTCAATTGCAAAGATTATTACGGACTACATGCACATAACCATTAATATATTTTGTATATGAATAATTTATTTCTCATTTTTCATATATTAATACAACTCTTTAAAATTGTGCATGTCATGAAATAATTAATATTATTGCTTTTCGGCAAATGAAATAATAGATGTTAAAAACTAATTTTAAATATTAGTTAATTCTTACAAATTGTTTTTCATTCTTCTCGTGAATTAAATATGACTTTTATAATAATAATAATGCATTTCAATAAAAATAACACTATTACAACTAAATGTATAAATGTATAATAGTAATAATGCATATGAGAGAACAAATAATATACCTGTTAGAATACAAAATGGTTTTAATTATAACTTATTAAATTTATATATTGTATAATTATTATCTATCAATTAACAATTGTTTTAAATAATTTCATAAAACTTTGTAACATTTCATTACTTTATACATAAATTATAAATTATATCATATTCTATTTTCAATTTATTTGAGAAACATCGTTAACATTAATTATTATTCTGGTATTTCATTTCTTTTCTTGTATTTCTTCTTTTTGTATATATGGATAAGAATAAATACATTTTAACAAACAATTTTTAATAATTATATATATATATATATATATATATATATATATATATATATATATATATATATATATATATATATATATATATATATATATATATATATATATATATATTATATATATATATATATATATATATATATATATATATATATATATATATATATATATGTTTTCTAAGAAAATGAAGGCTCTTGAAATATCTTTATATTCTTAATTTAATTATAAGGGAAAATATATCAAAGCATCAATATTAGTATTGATGGAAACTCTTTATTAACTAAAAATATGAAGATATGAATTTTGAAATCTTGTTTTGATTTAATAAAAACTCATTTAAATATTTCTAAGTTGTTTCAATCTAAAATATTATTTAAATATAAAAGATTGTGTAAACATATATAAAACATACATTTCCCTTATACCTATTCCCCAACTCTTTCCTTTGGATGAGTTTTAGTTTTATCGTCTAATTTATTTTTGCAATCTCACAAATAATCAATAAAATAGAGAAATCTAGATTTTGGGGTGTTACATATAGCTAAATGTCTTGTGTCTAGATTGGATGTAATTAACCGTACTCGTATGTATTGATTTTTATCTTTGTTATGAGAACTAGTTATAAATAAATATATATGTTATCTTTGTTTCATGTTAATTTTACGGTTTGAATCATTAATGAGAAATATCTTTCAAGTCATGTCCTAAGATTATCATACATCAAAGGCCAAAGTCTAGATATTGATTTGGAGTTTGATATTCACTTGTATCAAGTCTTAATGTCATTATATTGTTTAATAGATTGAGAGACCATCGATTAAACAATACGGTAAAACCCGCAACAACGGTTAGACATAAGCGGTGTTGAAGAGTGATACATGACTATAAAGATTAATAACTAAGTTCAAATGTGAGATTAGTCAAATACCTATGAAATAGGGTTAATGAAATCTAATCATGGCATGTTTCTTTACTCGTTAATTTCTTAAGCATTTACCATTGTTACATTTTGTTATAAATCGTTACTTTTCACAATCAAAACTTTTATGAATCTTTCCTAAAAAATCATATTAATTATGGACGGAAGTGATATCTCACTAAATCATGTTGAGACAATACATCAATACTTACCCCACTAAAGAGAAATTCATCAGTAAACAAATTATTTTATTTATATTTTGTGTAAAAAATTTAACAACTTGTAAAAAAATCCATCTATCTTACCCCTCAGTCTTATTGATAAATCAAGAGGTATGATGCACTAGTTTATAAAATAATAAAATGCAGAAGTTGAGGTTCGAAGCCTTGTGCAAATAATGTTACCCCTCGGTTTTTAAAACACTAGGGATAAAGTGGTAGTTTTCATGATGCCCTTTGTTACCTCGCTTCGGTAGCTAATGTAAAATGCATTTCATGTCCGAGGTGAAATGTGTTTTTTGTAGTAGTGATTTAGAAGAAAATTCCATTATCCTTAGAATGTTTATAACTTCAAAAAGATTAAAACTTACTTCTTCATCATGCATTATGACCTTCATTTTCCCATTGTCCACATTGATCATCATTCATGTTTTTTTCATGAATGTTTTTCCTAGTTTTAGAGGCACTTCATTATCTTCTTCAATATCCATGACCATGAAATCAATCGGAAAGACGAACTTATCTACTTTTACTAGTAACTCTTCAAAAATACATGAGGGGTGTTTTACATACTAATCTGTCTGCTGCAAAGTCATCCTTGTCTTTTTCAATCCGAGGTCGCCAATCTTTTTAACAACTAATAATGCATAAGATAGATACTAGCTCCCAAGTCAATGAGCATTTTACAACACTAACAGTTCCAATCATGACATGTATTATTACTCTTCGTGTGTTAGCTTCTTTTTGGGAAGTGTACGTTAAATGATTAAACTTCTACTAACTTATAATTGAAATGTATCTTCATCAATTACTTTCATTTTTTTGTGAGGATCTATTTCTTGAATTTTGCATAAATAGGCACCTGCTCCAAGGATTTTTGAGAATGGAATGTTCATCCACAGCTGTTTAAAAAGCTCAAGAAACCTTGCATATTGTCTTTCTTATTCTTTTGTAAGGTTATGAGGGTTAGGGTAAATTCTTTACTAGAAATATTCTATTTTTTTCTTTTTCTTCTTTTTTATTTTCTTTCTTTTTTATTTTCTTTCTTTTCTTCTTTTTCTACTCATTTTCTTCTCCTCTTTTTTTATTCTTTTTCTTCTTTCTCTTTTTTTCTTCTTGTGTTACCACCTCTACCACTTCTGGTAATGACAATCTTGCATTGTTCTTTTTTCTTATCTACTATTTTGTTCACCAAATTTCCAATGTGAGTTATGAGCTCTTAAATAAGTTCTTTTGTATTCTTTTAAGAAGAAGCAGTTGCTCTCAGAAATTGAGAGTTTCTTTCATAGTTGTTTTATTTTGTTTTGTTTCTTCCATAGTGCGAGTTTTGATTGTTTCTTTGTTTTTATTTTATTTTAAAAAAAATTATAAATTCGGTATTTTATAGATTTTATGCCATTTGTATTATACCATTTTCATTTTGGTGGATTTCTTTTTCTTTTATGAATGCTATTTGAGACGGCTTATTCTTTTTTTCCTATCACATCATCTAACTTCTAAAGTGAGATGTAAAAAACTATATTTAAACCAAGGATGAGATTACAAAAACAAATTAGACGATAAAACTAAAAACTCATCAAAATTAAAGAGGTGGAGAATAGGTATAAGGGAAATGTTTATTTTAAATAAGTTTACACAATCTTTTATATTTAAATAAAATTTTATATTTAAAACAGAGAAATATTTAATTGAGTTTTTATTAAATCAAGACAAGATTTTAAAATTCATATCTTCATATTTTTTAGTTAATAAAGAGTTTCCATAAATACTAATATTGATGCATTTGATATATTTTTCTTTATAGTTAAATTAAGAATGTAAAGATATTTCAAGAGCATTCATTTTCTTAGAAAATAAACAAATATATATATATATATATATATATATATATATATATATATATATATATATATATATATATATATATATATATATATATATATATATATATATATATATATATATATATATATAAAAGTTGTTTGTTGAAATGTATTTATTCTTATCCATATGTAAAAAAAAACTAGCAACACAAGAAAATAAATAAAATGTCAGAATAATCATTAATGTTAATGATGTTTCTCAAATAAATTGAAAGTGTCCTCCGATATAATTTATAATTTGTGTATAAAATAGTGAAATGTTACAAAATATTATGAAATTATTTTAAAACAATTGTTATTTGATAGATAATAATTATACAATATATAAATTTAATAAGGTATAATTAAAACCATTTTGTATTTTAACAGGTATAAAAGTTGTTTGATGAAATGTATTTATTCTTATCCATATGTAAAAAAACAAGCAATACAAGAAAAGAAATAAAATGTCAGAATAATCATTAATGTTAATGATGTTTCTCAAATAAAATGAAAGTGTCCTCCGATATAATTTATAATTTGTGTATAAAATAGTGAGATGTTACAAAATTTTATAAAATTATTTTAAAACAATTGTTATTTGATAGATAATAATTATACAATATATAAATTTAATAAGGTATAATTAAAACCATTTTGTATTTTAACAGGTATATTATTGATTATCTTATATGCATTATTAATATTATTATAAAAGTTATATTATACATTTAGTTGTAATAGTGTTTTTTATTGAAATGCATTATTATTATTATTATTATTATTATTATTATTATTATTATTATTATTATTATTATTATTATTATTATTATTATTATTATTATAAAAGTCTTATTTAATTCATGAGAAAGAATGAAAAACAATTTTGTAAGAATTATCTAATATTTAAAATTAGTTTTTAACATATATAATTTCATTTGTTCATAAACAATAATTATTATTATTTCATGACATGCCCAATTTAAGGAGTTATATTTAATACATGAAAAATGAAAAATAAAGTATTCATATACATAATATATGGGTGGTGATATGCATAATATATGGGTGGTGATATGCATGTAGTCCGTAATGTTCTTTGCAATTGAAGGAAATGATCTACAATGGTCATAACTAATTCATGAGAATGAAAAAGAAACAAATGTATATGATTTTCTTGTTATTTAAAATTAAATTTTTAAATCTTAATTTTAATGATATAGTTATTGTGTTTTTATGTTTCGAATTAATACAGATAAGACTTGAATTTATAAATGAAAGTAAACTAATCATTTTAGGTTAAATTTAAAATTAAATTATCAAATAGGAATATTTAAATTGATCTCATATTTGAACATTTTTTCAATTAAATTTCATTATTATCACAACATTTTTCCTCTAGAGTTAGAGGAATAAAGCTGAATTTTAATTTTATATCCAACTTTTACAATTTTATAGTAGATGTATGATGATAAAAAAAAGAATATAACATAAAATATAAGTATTGTTTAGAATTTTTTAACAATAACTATATTTTTATTATAATAATCAAACAAAATTCAAGCTTGAAGAAATCAACAAAATATAAGAACTTACTCAAAACTTACTCAAAACAAATTGTATTCAATGAGGAAAATTAAACAAGTTGAATATTTCAGTTCAAAATATTTCAATTAAATGTATAGGATCATGTTGACAACAAGAAGTCTACTAATGATATGTGTGCAAAATAAAAACCACTCAAGTTGTGCCATGAATCATAGACTTATTTGATCCAAATATTGCTATCAATCTTATGTCATTCAATATTATAGTAAAGATGTAAACCCATATAAAAAAAGTATAGTCACAATAATGAAACTTAAATTTTCTAGTCTTCAAGCATTGATTTTCTTTGATTATTATAATAAAAATATAGTTATTGTCAAAAAGATTATAAACAACACTTATATTATTTTTTTATCATGATACATCTACTATAAAATTGGAAAGTTGTATATAAAATTAAAATTCAGCTTTATTCCTCTAATTCTATAGGAAAAAAGTTGTTATAATAATGAAATTTAGTTGGAAAAATATTCAAATATGAGATCAATTTAGATATTCCTAATTGATAATTTAATTTTATATATAACCTAAAATGATTAGTTTCCTTTTTATTTATAAATTCATGTCACTACTAAAAAAAGACATTTGTGAAAAGGTTTTTACATCGGGTATCAAAATATATGATGTAAAAAATACAATTAACAAACTTTTTACATTAGGTATTTATTTGCAATGATATAAAAAATATGAAAAAAAATATATTTCGCTACCTATTACATCGGGCAAACGCATCCACCGATGTAAAAAGTTTTCAAAAAAAAATATGGTGGCATTTTTGTAAATAAGAAACAAGGTAGTAGAAATATTAATAAAAAACATGCAACATATTACATCGGTTGACTAAAAACCGATGTAATATCTTCACAATAGATATTAATATAAAAAATAAATTAAAGAATAAATTAATTTTTTTGCAACTTATTACATCGGGTATTACAATGCACCGATGTAATAGGTGCATTGTAATAAAAAGTCAGAAAAAAAGCTTCAGGAACCGGTTCCTACCTAACAGGGAACCGGGTTCCAAACTTGTTCAAAAATCATTTCCTTGGAATTTGTACGAGGAACCGGGTTGTACCTATAGGGGAACCGGTTCCTGCGTGTTATTTTTGAATTCTGGATTGTAAAAAAAAAAAAGCTTGTCAACCCTTACATCGGGTATTACAATGGACTGATGTAATAGCCATCCAACCCTTACATCGGGTATTACAATGCACCGATGTAATAGGTGCCAAACCCTTATTTCCCAAACATTTCCCAAACAGTAGAAAAATTACAACTCCATTTTCCCCTGTTCGTGTTTCCGATTATGGTCGCTTCCGATTCCGATTCCGTCTTCCTCAACCCCGCCCGATTTCGATTGCCACCGCGACTGCGTTATGCCCGCCCGATTCTGATTCGGTAATATTCTTTGACCACCATTTCGGCCGCCGTTTCCGGTCTTCCTCTTCGACCGTCGTTTCCGGTCGTCCTCTTCGACCGCGGTGGTTTCCGTTCGTGTTCACGCCCTTTCTCGCTCGCCGTTTCAACTGTAAGTCACATTCTTCACTTATTTGAAATAATACTCTGTTTGAGATCTGTTTCAAAAGGAGTTTTTGAAAATAAAGTTGCAGGAACCGGTTCCTACCTAACAGGGAACTGGGTTCCAAACTTGTTCAAAAATCACTTCCCTGGAATTTGTACCAGGAACCGGGTTGTACCTATAGGGGAACTGGTTCCTGCGTGTTATTTTTGAATTTTGGGTTGTACCTATAGGGGAACCGGGTTTCTACTGTAATGAAAAAAGAAAGGACCAAAATAAATTATTTCAACATCACAATATTTATATGTTGCGTCCTTTTAGTATTATAATAATAATTTACAGCCAAATCCTACTGCCTTGATTCTAACTACAAATATCACAAAACTTGACATAATAATTTTAAAAATATAACTTGACAATTT
This sequence comes from Vicia faba, assembly GCA_948472305.1. Lineage (NCBI taxonomy): Eukaryota > Viridiplantae > Streptophyta > Magnoliopsida > Fabales > Fabaceae > Vicia > Vicia faba. Next base: position 20,456 of record CATIWC010003713.1, read on the forward strand.
GATGATGTTTGAAATAGTTCAAAATCACCCTTACATATTGCATATGAATGTTGTATGTTGCACTCCTCAATATTTCCATCAACTTGATAAGTAGCACCTTTTTTCTCAATAAAAAGTTTTGTAGACTTGAGTTTCAAGTTTTGAAATCTTAATAGATTATCACCTTGCCATTGAAATTTGATTATATTTTGCTTTCTCCGCGAAGCAGCGCAACTTGCAATCTCGGAATCTCTGTGAAGTAGCGCAGCCGCGGGCACACCGTTCGTCAAACCTTCCTCCGTGTGAACATAGTTATGGATCGTAGTTGGATGAGAGTTAATCGATTAAGTGACGAGTACGAATATGGAGTGATGGAATTTCTACAGTTTGCTGAAATTAATGCTGACAAAAGTCTTCCTACGCTTTTTCTCTGTCCATGTGTTCGTTGTGCAAATAAAGAACCAAAACGTAGTAAGAAAGAAATCATGGATCATCTAATTTGTGTAGGGATTTGTAAAAGTTATACAAAATGGATATGGCACGGTGAAGTAGTAGCAAAGTCAAACGTGTCTCAAATAGATGATGTTAGTGTAGAAATGGATGATCGTCTAGAAGACATGTTGCGTGATATTGGACAAGATTCGTTTAAGAGGGCACATGCGTATGATACTTTATGAAATGACAAAGATAAACCATTGTACACGGGATGCAAAAAATTTACACGTCTGTCAACCGTGTTAAAATTATTTAATCTGAAGGCAAAGAATGGGTGGACTGACAAAAGTTTTACCGAGTTGCTTGAATTGTTGACCAAAATGCTTCCAGAAGGTAATGTAATGCCAAGTCGTTATTACGAGGCTAATAAAATATTGTGTCCGATGGGTTTGGAGTATGAAAAGATACATGCATGCCCTAATGATTGCATATTATACAGAAAAGAGTATGAAAAGTATAATCATTGTCCAAAATGCAAGGCTTCACGCTACAAAAAGAAAGATGGTGAATCAATTGATGATGAGGTGGTCAAAAAGGGTCCTCCTGCGAAAGTCGTATGGTACCTACCAATAATTTCAAGGTTCAAGAGATTATTCGCCAATGCAGATGATGCAAAGAATCTTAGATGGCATGCAGAAGAAAGAAAATATGATGGACAAATTCGTCATGTAGCCGATTCTTTGCAATGGAAGAAAATAGATTCTTTGTTTCCAAATTTTGGCAAAGAGTCGAGAAACCTTAGACTTGGACTTGCTACTGATGGAATGAATCCATTTGGTAATCTGAGTACTAACCATAGTTCTTGGCCTGTTCTCTTAATGATTTACAACCTATCTCCTAGGCTGTGCATGAAGCGTAAATATATTATGTTATCGATGATGATATTGGGCCCAAAACAACCAGGAAATGACATAGACGTTTATCTAAGTCCACTGATTGATGATTTAAGAGTGTTATGGGAGGAAGGGGTGGATGTTTTTGATGCGTATTCTGGTGAACAGTTCAATATGCGTGCCATGTTATTTTGCACCATCAATGATTTTTCGGTGTCTGGTAATTTGTCTGGGTATAAAGTTAAAGGGAATAATGCGTGTCCTATATGTGAAAAAGATACTTGTTACCATCAGCTTGAAAAAGGAAAGAAGGCTTTTTATCTCGGGCATCGAAAATTTCTAAAACGTTATCATCCATATCGTAGATTGCGGAAAGCTTTCAATGGGGAACAAGAGCATGGTGTTGCTCCAAAGCCCTTGTCTGGAGAGGAAGTTTATCGGCAACAACAGGGACTTGATGTTGTCTTTGGAAAGTACCAAAAACAATCTACTGTGAAAAATGTGTGGAAAAAGAGATCGATTTTCTTTGATCTTCCATATTGGTCTAGTCTTTATGTAAGACATTGTATTGATGTGATGCACGTGGAGAAAAATGTATGCGATAGTGTAATCGGAACACTTCTCAACATTCAAGGCAAGACAAAAGATGGTATTAATGCTCGTCTGGATTTGGGTTTGATGGGTATACGAGAAGAGTTAACTCCACAATATATAGGTAACAAGACATATTTGCCTCCTGCCTGCTACACTTTGTCTAAAAAAGAGAAAACAAGTTTTTATGAGTGTTTACAAAGTATCAAAGTGCCGCATGGTTACTCATCAAATGTCAAGAGGCTTGTATCAGTTAAAGATTTTAAATTAGTTGGCTTAAAATCTCACGATTGTCATGTCTTAATGCAACAACTACTACCATTGTCTATTCGTGGGATATTGCCTAACAACGTAAGGAAGACTATAACTAGGTTGTGCTTATTTTTCAATGCAATTTGTTGTAAAACCATTGATCCACTAAAGTTAGACGATTTGGAAAATGAGGCTGCAGTTATCTTGTGCCAATTAGAGATGTATTTTCCTCCTTCATTTTTTGACATTATGGTTCACTTGATTGTTCATCTAGTAAGGGAGATTAGATTATGTGGTCCAGTTTTTTTACGGTGGATGTATCCAATAGAGCGATACATGAAGATTCTAAAAGGGTATACAAAAAACCCACACCGTCCGGAAGCATCGATTATTGAGAGGTACATTGCAGAAGAAGCAATTGAGTTTTGTTCTAACTATTTGTCAGGAGTGGATGTTGTAGGGGTTCCCAAGTCTCGTCATGATGGAAGATATGAGGGTGTGGGTACACAAGGTTTAAAAGTTAAGAGCTTAAGTATTGATGTGGTTGTTCAAGCGCATTTGTATATATTGAATAACATAGATGAAGTTCAACCTTACTTATCTGCTCACAAAAGCATCATAAAGAAAAAGTACCCCAAGATGAATGAAAGAGGGTTGTTAAAAGAGCATAATAAGAGTTTCCCTGAGTGGTTTAAAGAAAGAATTGCTAATGAAGATAGTGTTTCTAATACAATTAAGTGGTTGTCTTACGGGCCTAAATGTAACATAATAACTTGGAGTGGATATGATATTAATGAAACCTCTTTTTATACAAAGTCAAAGGATGACCGTAGTACCACGCAAAATAGTGGGGTAATGATTGTGGCCGAGTCCATGCACTTCTCTAGTGCTAAAGATAAAAACCCGGTTATGGCATCTACACCGTACTTTGGGGTGATTGAAGAGATTTGGGAAGTTAATTATGTTGTGTTTAAAGTTCCTGTATTTAAATGCAAATGGATTGATATCAACAATGGTATCAGAATCGATGAATTTGGAGTTACACTGGTTGATCTTAGCAAGTTAGCTTATGCGAACGAACCATTCATCATGGCATCTCAAGCAAAACAAGTGTTTTATGTCACAGATCCTTCTAATAAAAAGTGGTCAGTGGTCTTACAAGGAAAGGTCCATGATAGTGATGAAAATCATGATGAGAATCTTGATATTTCTGAAACTCATCCTTTCTCAACAAATGTGACTACATTCATTGAAGAAAATGAAGGGGATGATGTGCATGCTATTCGCATAGACCATGAAGAAGGGATATGGGAGGACTAGTAAGATTTTTTGTATAAGTTAATTATGTAAGTCTAAGACATAGTTTTTCTTATTGTTAAAAATGTGGGATATGTATATGATTATGAATTCATATTTGTGAACATCTATATTCAAGTTTAAGAATTATTTATACCTTTTGACATTTGTTGTTTCAGATACATGGGTGATTCAAACGACAATCCTTCTTCATCTAGTAACCCCAATAAAAAAAGAGTTAGAGGTCCCACTTTAATGACACAAATTGACAAAGTTCATCAAACAGGTGAAAAGATAAAGGTCGAGTTTAATGCAAGAACCTATGAATGTATTGGTGTTGGTAAAAATGCTACACATTTCAAGAGTTATATAGCATCTCTTGCTCGACAGTATTGTAGTATTGTGAAAAATGATTGGAAAGAAGTAGATGAAGGCGTAAAAGATGCTATTTGGACTGATATTCAGGTATTTTAAATACAATAGTTTATTATATTTTACAATCATATACTAATTAACAACATATGACATATACTATATTTGTAGGCTCATTTTACTATTCCAGAATGTAAAGATCCAAAGAAGGATAGGTTGAAGAAAGAATGGATTAAATATGCGGGAGAGCGATGGAGAGGTTTTAAGACACAACTCACAGATAGATATATTCATCATCCCATAGAAAATGATCCTCCTTCATATGTCAAGTATAACTTTATTACGGAAGACGCATGGAAAGAGTTTCTCAAGATTCGAGATACCCCTGAATTTAAGGTTAGTAGGAGTTATATTTTTTTGTGTGCATAACATTTTTATTATATTTAGTGATTAATTACTTGTTTGAGTTTATAATAGGAAAAAAGTCAGAAGGGTAAGGATAATGTGGCCAAGAATGTATACCCACACGTATTGTCTCGTGGAGGGTATCGCTTACTTGAGGAGAAAATTATGAAAGAAAAGTCATCATCGAGAGATAATTCCACATTAGATGATAATGATAGTCCATCTCCACCATCACGCCATGAGTTATGGAAGAGAGCACGACAAAAGAAAGGAGGAGAATACACATCAAAATCTACACAAGAGGTTGCTGAAAAAATTGTAAGTAAACAACGAAAAAATATTTAAGTATCATTATATTTGTGATTGATTAATTGATGTTTTTGCATTTTGTAGGATTCTCTAGTTCAAGAAGCTGAAAAAGGTGCAATTGTTCCGGATGGACGTAACGATATCTTATCATTAGCCATTGGAACATCTGAGCATGGAGGTCGTGTTTGTGGTGTTGGAAAACACCATAAACAAAGCACTTACTTTGGAAGATCACGTCAACATATCGACGTAAATGAACAACTTGTAATATTGGAAACAAAACTTAGAGCTGAACTTGAAGAAAAGTTGGTTGAAGAGCGTAAGATGTTTCAACAATCATTAATGGAGACACTTAAGTCCATGGGTTTATCACAAAGCACAGGTGATACTAAATGCATTGAAAAATTGGAAATTATCGATGGAAGCGGAAAAGGAAGTTGTTCAGCTGCAAAGGGAAGCACAAAAGAGAGCACAAAAGACGTGGAAGTTGATGATGTTCAAAGATTGTTACTCATGGTTTTGAAAATGGATGATAACCATTTGGCAATACAATTAAGTCATTGTGCGAGTGTCTCTAATTTCTATGTTTCAGCTAAATGTATCAGAGAGTTATTGGTGGGTTTAGGTCATTGGCTTGACGTGTCTATTCTGAAAATTTGGTGCACGTAAGTACATTTTATTGTTTTATTAAAGTCAATTTATATTAATATGTCATATCTCTCATCACTTTGATTGTAATGTTTATTTAAAATTATTCAGGTATATTCATCGTGTTTGTCTTAAGAATTCCATTTCAGAATTATATGGATTTATGGACCCTGCTAGGTGTATTTATAATGATAGTGTAGCGAAATCTCAAGAAGATGTTAAAAATTACGTACTACAAAAGTTACGTGATGAAAACAGAGTGTGCCACTTACTACCATTAATTCATGGGTAAGTATTTATATATAATTGTGTTTTATATTATTTAATTTTGATAACATATATATTTTATGTGACTTTTCTGTTTCCACACACATGTACAGGAGACATTGGCAATTAATAGTCATGTGTCCAAGAGACAATTTAGTTGTCGTATTTTGTTCACTTCATCGAGAAATTGACCATCACACGAAGAAAATTATTACAAAGTAAGTTTATCTTTCATGTGACTTTCATTGACAACTAATAGTTATGTCATTTTTCATCGGCGAGTAAATTTAGCTATGTGATGTTTATCTTTCTGTATTAGTTCTTTTGGGGTTCATCAAATGGCAAATGGAAATAGAAAAAAGGCTACATGGCTTCATCCCAATGTAAGTGTCATGTAAATTGTAATTATATAGTTAAATTTATGATAAGTATTCACTAATTATGTCATTCAATTGTAGACAAGGCAACAACATAACTCTAATGATTGTGGATACTATGTGATGAAAAATATGTTGGATATTGTCTCTGCTAATATAACCGAGAATTGGATGCAGGTACTAAAAATAACATTACTTTGTTATTTACTTTTTATTTTTCGACTTAATATGAATTTTTAAAAATTAACTCTATACTGTTATATTTATGTATTATAGGTATTTGATGACCCAACAGAATTAACACAAGATGATTTGTATGATTTGCGACTTCGTTGGGAAAAATGTTTCTTTGAGTTACATGAATAATATGTAATTGTAAGTTTTGAAAAAAGACTTATAAATAGTTGAATATTGTTGTATATTTTGTGAAGAATTTGTAATTGTAAGTTTGTTTGTTGTAATACAAGTTTGTAATACAATTGTTCAATTTGTAAGTTTGTTGTAAAAAATATGAAAACATCGACCTAGATGTGATATATGTGATGTTGGAAAGCTATGAAATCTATATAGCGACATAAATATAGTCTGTGATATTGGAAAAATATGAAAAAATGGGTACAAATTATATTTGTACAGGGAAACATCCAGAAAATAAATAATCTATTCCAAAAAAAATTCATACATTTTACATCGGTTATTAGTAAAAACTGATGTAAAAACTTTCAAAAAGGGACTTTTTACATCGGTTGGGGATAATAACCGATGTAAAAAGTCGCGTCATTGGGGACTTTTTACATCGGGTATTACTTCCAACCGATGTAAAAACTGGATCAATTTTTTTAAAAAATGTGCATAATAACTGTTTCTTACATCGGTTCATATATTATAACCGATGTAAAAAATGGACTTTTTACATCGGGTATTACTTCCAACCGATGTAAAAAACTGGATCAATTTTTAAAAAAATGTGCATAATAACAGGTTATTACATCGGTTCTGATATTATAACCGATGTAAAAAAGGGACTTTTTACATCGGTCCCAGAACCGATGTAAAAAGTCCCTGATTTACTATATCGCCTGACTTTACATCGGACCAAAAACCGATATAAAAAGTCAATTTCACCCGATGTAAAAAATCATTTCTACACTAGTGTGTCTTACCAATATTAACTCACAAAAAAAACACAACTACTATATCATTAAAATTAAGATTTAAATAATTAATTTTAAATAATAAGCAAATCATATACAATTGTTTCTCTTTCATTCTCATGAATTAATTATGACTATTGTAGATTATTGTAGATCATGCCCTTCAGTTGCAAAGATTATTACGGACTACATGCACATAACCATTAATATATTATGTATATAAATAATTTATTTCTCATTTGTCATATATTCAATACAACTCTTAAAATTGTGCATGTCATGAAATAATTAATATTATTGCTTATCGGCAAATGAAATTATAGATGTTAAAAACTAATTGTAAATATTAGTAAATTCTTATAAAATTGTTTTTCATTCTTTCTCATGAATTAAATATGACTTTTATAATAATAATAATGCATTTCAATAAAAATAACACTATTACAACTAAATGTATAAATGTATAATAGTAATAATGCATATGAGAGAACCAATAATATACATGTTAGAATACAAAATGGTTTTAAGTATACCTTATTAAATTTATATATTGTATAATTATTATCTATCAAATAACAATTGTTTTAAAATAATTTCATAAAACTTTGTAACATTTCATTACTTTATACATAAATTATAAATTATATCATACTCTACTTTCAATTTATTTGAGAAACATCATTAACATTAATTATTATTCGGGTATTTCATTTCTTTTCTTGTATTTCTTCTTTTTGTATATATGGATAAGAATAAATACATTTCAACAAACAATTTATTTATATATATATATATATATATATATATATATATATATATATATATATATATATATATATATATATATATATATATATATATATATATATATATATATATATATATATATATATATATATATATATATATATATATATTTGTTTTCTAAGAAAATGAAGGCTCTTGAAATATCTTTATATTCTTAATTTAATTATAAGGAAAAATATATCAAATACATCATTATTAGTATTGATGGAAACTCTTTATTAACTAAAAAATGTGAAGATATGAATTTTGAAATCTTGTTTTGATTTAATAAAAACTCAATTAAATATTTCTATGTTGTTTCAATCTAAAATATTATTTAAATATAAAAGATTGTGTAAACATATATAAAACATATATTTCCCTTATACCTATGCCACAACTCTTTCCTTTGGATGATTTTTAGTTTTATCGTCTAATTTATTTTTGCAATCTCACAAATAATCAATAAAATAGAGAAATCTAGATTTTGGGGTGTTACATATAGCTAAATCTCTTGTGTCTAGATTGGATGTAATTAACCGTACTCGTATGTATTTATTTTTATCTTTGTTATGAGAACTAGTTATAAATAAATATATATGTTATCTTTGTTTCATGTTAATTTTACGGTTTGAATCATTATTGAGAAATATCTTTCAAGTCATATCCTAAGATCATCATACATCAAAGACCAAAGTCTAGATATAGATTTGGAGTTTTATATTCACTTGTATCAAGTCTTAATGTCATTATATTGTTTAATAGGTTGAGAGACCATCGATTAAACAATACGGTAAAACCCGCAACAACGGTTAGACATAAGCGACGTTGAAGAGTGATGCGTGACTATAAAGATTAATAACTAAGTTCACATGTGAGATTAGTCAAATACATATGAAATAGGTTAATGAAATCTAATCATGGCATGTTTCTTTACTCGTTAATTTGTTAAGCATTTACCATTGTTACATTTCGTTACAAATCGTTACTTTTCACAATCAAAACTTTTATGAATCTTTCCTTAAAATCATATTAATTATGGACGGAAGTGATATCTCACTAATTCATGTTGAGACAATACATCAATACTTACCCCACTAAAAAGAAATTCATCAGTAAACAAATTATTTTATTAATATTTTGTGTAAAAAATGTAACAACTTGTAAAGAAATCCATCTATCTTACCCCTCAGTATTATTGATAAATCAAGACGTATGATGCACTAGTTTTTAAAATAATAAAATGCAGAAGTTGAGGTTCGAACCCTTGTGCAAATAACGTTACCCCTCGGTTTTTAAAACACTAAGGGATAAAGTGGTAGTTTTCATGATGCCCTTTGTTACCTCGCTTCGGTAGCTAATGTAAAATGCATTTCATGTCCGAGGTGAAATATGTTTTTTGTAGTAGTGATTTAGAAGAAAATTCCATTATCCTTAGAATGTTTTATAACTTCAAAAATATTAAAACTTACCTCTTCATCATGCATTATGACCTTCATTTTCCAATTGTCCACATTGATCATAATTCATGTTTTTTTCATGAATGTTTTTCCTAGGATTAGAGGCACTTCATTATCTTATTCAATATCCATAACCATGAAATCAATCGAAAAGACGAACTTATCTACTTTTACTAGTAACTCTTCAACAATACATGAGAGGTGTTTTACATACTAATATGCCTGCTGCAAAGTCATCCTTGTCTTTTTCAATTCGAGGTCGCCAATCTTTTTAACAACTAAAAATGGCATAAGATTGATACTAGCTCCCAAGTCAATGAACACTTTTACAACACTAACAGTTCCAATCATGACATGTATTATTACTCTCCGTGTGTTAGCTTCTTTTTGGGAAATGTATGTTAAATGATTAAACTTCTACTAACTTATAATTGAACTGTATCTTCATCAATTACTTTCATTTTTTGTAAGGATGTATTTCTTGAATTTTGCATAAATAGGCACCTGCTCCAAGGATTTTGAGAATGGAATGTTTATCCAGAGTTGTTTAAAAAGCTCAAGAAACCTTGCATATTGTCTTTCCTTATTCTTTCTTGTTAGATTATGAGGGTTAGGTAAATTCTTTACTAGAAATATTTCTATTTTTTTTCTTTTTCTTCTTTTTTATTTTCTTTCTTTTCTTCTTTTTCTACTCATTTTCTTCTCCTCTTTTTTTTTATTTCTTTTTCATCTTTCTCTTTTTTTTCTTCGTGTGTTACTACCTCTACCACTTTTGGTAATGACAATCTTGCATTGTTCTTTTTTCTTATCTACTATTTTGTTCACCAAATTTCCAATGTGAGTTATTAGCTCTTAAATAAGTTCCTTTGTATTCTTTTGAGAAGAAGCAGTTGCTCTCAGAAATTGAGTGCGAGTTTCTTCCATAGTTGTTTTGTTTTGAGCAGTTGCTTATTTCTTATTGGTACAGTTACATGTTTTTGTTCTCAAATGGAATTTCTGAAGACCTTTATTTTTTTATTTCCATGGCTTTTGGTAATGTACGTAATTGACTTCTTCATGAGTGGGGGGGGGGGGGGGGGGGGGGGGATAGAATCAACATAGATGATATTTATTGTAGAGCTCACGAAATGCATTCAGCCTTGGTGGTGGTGTTACATGCATTTCTTTCAATTGTTGTAGCAGGTTTGACAATTGCTTTGTTAGTTTTTCCACTATTCGTGTTCAGAATTTGTTTTGTACAACAAAAGCATGACTGGTACTTAATTCTTCACTTTGATATGAATTCTTGTTGTGTTTTACTTGATGATCATTGAGTCTCATTATTTCAATGATTTTGAATGCATCTTATACACTTTTAAGGAAATAATAAATTTAAGAATTTATCAATCATTGTGAATGCTTCATAAGGAGTTTCTGTTGCGCGTAGGAAAAACACCGCGATGGTTGTCTTAGCTTCCATAAATTTATTTTAAAGAAAGAAAATATTTAAGAATTTTTCTTCCGACAAGTTCCAGTTTGTCATCCTCGATCTGGATTGATTTAGATACCACTCCTTTGTTTTTCCAATCATAGAGTGTGGAAACAATCGTAGAAATACCGGTTTTTCCTTATTTTCTAGAGCTCCTAGCGTACCAGTAATTTTGTAGAATTTCGTAAGGTGCGTGTACAGGTCTTCATGATCTAAACCTGCAAAATGGTTAGCATACAAAATTTATTATAATCTCGTTTTCATTTCACTTTGTCAAACATTCCTTTATGTTCTAGCAAGATGATCTAAACGCCTGGGACAATTGTTACATAGTATGCCACACTTATAGGTTCCATTGTTGTTGGTGGTGTTGCCAACATAAGCCATGTTTTTTTCTATTTTGAGACAAAAGACTCTTCTAGATCTAAAATTTGTCATAGTAGTTTGTTTTTCCTATTTTTACTAAGGTCTCTACATGTTTTTCTTTCAATTTCGAGATCGAATAAGAATTATTCTACAAGAACCTTACCTCGCAAAAACTAGTAAAAATAGAACTACTTCTAAATGTAATTCGGTTAGTGTTTATAAACAAAATATATAGATATTAATAGATATTCACAGATATAAACAATACTTAAAATAATAAAAATTATGCTAAATCTTTAAAACTAGCACCATTATCCGACAACGATGCGATTTTGTTCGTTGTGGATTAAAAGTAAGTTTTACAATTATCATATTCACAAAGACCGATGATTTCAAATATCGTTCAATAGGTTTTAAGATCAAAAGTAGAGAAAGATTATATATGTTTGTGTGATGCGTGAAAGTAAATGACACAAAATAATTGATAAAAAGTAAAATGGATTTTTCGGTGTTAACGGTGAGAAAACTTGCTAGAAGAAGATTTCATCATTACTTAATTATCATGCACATCCAAAGATCAGCAACATGCTCCTCTACTCAGCTATTAATATTACCACATGTTTCTCTCATTCGTATCTCCTTTCAATTTCAACGTCGTGAAATTAGTGTATTACCTAATGTCTAAAATATCGGCTATTAACCAACACATATCATTAAGTTCCAACAATTATAAAGCAGCAAGACTTCACACTAATCCATACTATAGTAAGTACGAATATTGAACTTAACCATATCTCTAGGTGTTAGTATCAAATAGATGATTAACTTGGATCTAGTAATGACAAGCATCTTTTGATGTCAAGTCACACCATAAAAATGAGTTTTATGTAGCAAAGTTAAAACACACATTAAGATTAAAGAGTCATCAATATTAAAAAATTACAGAATAAAATTACATAAAACCCTATGAATGATTTAGTACATGAATATAATAACTATATCTAACCCTCAACAAAGAGATTTTAACTACACTTACTCATTGTATCCTAAGTGTTGATAATCGCGCGATGCTAGTCTTGAAACTTTATTTCCCTTGTCACTTGAGCAGCGTTTATATCTTCATGCTCCCTCTCATATTCTCCTGTTGTAGATCAAGATGAACCTACTCCATTTTTGTACTACCTCACACTGATGTAACTCTCTTTGAAATGAAGTGGAAACTTCTATATATAGGAAAATTTCTAGACCTCTCGCTAGGCACACCATCTTTGCGCCTACCCAACTCTGATCTGCTTTGCTTTCTACCTCGGCAAGCATTGTTTCCATGTCTGCCACGTGGTCGTAGTCATCTTTCCTCGATTAGCACACCACCCCCACTAGCGAGTTAACTCTATCTTTACCATTATATACTTACAACGTTCAGAATATTTATCAAAGTATTGCAATTGTTCGTTGGTTAAGGAGTTGGTCCAACACCTATATGCGTTGTGTTCAAAACCAGGCAATGTTAGATTTTGAATTCTTGCCAGTAGACCATAAAGTGTATTAACTTGTGCTTCCAATTAACATAGACTATCACAAAAATATAAACTTTAAAATAATATTTTGGAAATCTCTTACACTCTTATCATGACACCGCCGCCCAGAATCGGTTAAAGAATACACTTGAATGCAATAAGAAATAAAAATCCCACCTAACAAATTACGGTTAAAGATTTTCCATAGGGTTTGGAATTTCGTATCCACATCACATCTTGAATTCAAAGACAAGTATGGGAAACCTCATGTATATTCAGAAAGGCTGATCTTGAAAAAAAGATTGTCGTGGCTGTTAAGACACCTACCATTCAACACAAGCACATTACTGCACTGCTAACTTCACATTGGTGTTGAATCCAGACACAAAATATGGGGAAATCCATTGTCACTGCACTGCTAACTTCTATTTGTTATAAGTCTAGAATCATTTATATCTATTTCAACATTTTAATTAATACTATATATATATTAGTAAAAAAATTATTACACAATTATATATATTTAAATCAACTCTATTTATATATGCTTATTTCTACTTTTTTAATATTACACAATTATTAAATTTTTTATTATTTATTTATTTAAGTTAATATATTTAAATTATTTTAATTAGTTATATATTTCAAATAAATAACATGCTTAATATATTTAATATTATTAATATATAACTAATATGTTTAATATTATTATTCAGTTACATATATGTTTAATATAAATATTTATTATATAAATTGTTTAATATATATTAAAATTATATAAATGATTTATATAAATAATATTTTATATAAAATGATGTAATTTAAAAAATATTAATATATATTAAATATTATTATTCTTCAAATAAATATTTTATTATAATTACATAATAATATGAAATAATTATCATTACATACTACGTAAGTGAACAATAATATATTAGTTTAGTTATATATTTAAAATAAATAGCATGCTTTATATGTTTAATAAAAATAATATATAATAAATATGTTTCATATTATTAATACTTAATAAATATGTTTAATATTATTAATATACAAAACCTATTTTTTATAAAATAATGTAATTGAAAAATTGTTAATATATATTATGTATTATTATTCTTCAAATAAATATTTCATTATAATTACATAATAGTGTAAAATAATTATAATTATATATTATGTAAATGATTAATAATATATTAATTTAGTTATATATTTCACATAAATAACATACTTTATATATTTATTATTATTCACTTAAACAATATGAAATTATAATTGTTTGAAATATTAAACATATTAATTATATTAAACATATAAAGCATGCTATTTATTTGAAATATATAACTTAATTATTGTTCACTTACATAATATATGTAATTATAATTATTTCATATTACTAAATTACATCATTTTATATAAAATATTATTTATATAAATCATTTATATAATTTAATATATACTAAACAATTTAAATTATATATATTTATATTAAACATATATGTAAGTGAATAATAATATTATCCATATTTATTATATATTATTAATATTAAACATATAAATTATGTTATTTATTTGAAATATATAATTAATTAAAATAATTTAAAAATTAATTTTATTAAATAAATAAATAATTAATAAATAATATATAATGAAAATTTTAACGAAATATTAAAAAAAAAGAAGCGAACTTATATAAATAGGTTGATTCAAACATATATATATATAATTATGTGATAAATTTTTAAAAACGTATATAATATTAATTAAAATGTTGAAATAGATAAAGATAATTCTAATTTAATAACAAATAGAAATAGAAGCTTGTGT